>JAZGTK010001378.1:0-34001 GCA_036877625.1 Ambastaia sidthimunki
AAAATATCTTACATAAGAACTACAAACAGATGCATGTGTTATCAGCTATATACCATGTGATATTATTTCAGATCAGATCTTTTCTAAATGAATCAGGATTTTGTAGTTGTATTATTTTACTTGTGGCTTGTCTTTTATTTGAGCGAAGGCAGTGCTGAGAGAAGTCTATTCTTTAGGTAATTTGATGTGGTCTCCATGTTTTGTTGTTTCAGCTCTTAACTGCTGTCTCTTATTGTATGATTCCTATCATTATGAAGGTATGTGTAGGCTAACAAGATTACAAGAAGTCAGACCCTCCAAAAAAACTGAATTTAACAATGTTTTTGTCTGCAATGGCCCAGAACAGGTTAGTAACTGGATTAATTGATCTTGATTGGTTTCTGTAAACTGCAATGCCCATATAAACATCACACCTCAATGTGTTAGCATGTGTTCACTGTCAGGCTACTATTTACTGGTACACTCTTAAAAAAGATGCTTCATAATGCCATAAAAGAACAATTTTTGGCTGTATGGTTCCATAAAGAACCATCTGTAGAATGTTTATATTTTAGAAAAGTGGATTAAAGGTTAAAGTATAAAATGTAATAAAGAAATAGTTCTTTTAAGAACCTTTGACTAAATGTCTTGGGAATCAAAAATGGTTCTTCTATGGCATCACTGTAAAGAACCTTTCAAGAACCTTAATTTTTAAGAATGTAGCTAGTCTAAGCTGGTCATTAGAAGGTCCATGCTAGTTTTAGATAGTCATGGTGGTCTTTTTCAAGGTAATGACCACTTTGAACCAACAAATGGCCAGTTTGGATATATTAGAAATCATGCTACTATTGTTCCAAAACACAGCTACCAGCCTAAACTGGATTTTAAACTGGAGTCTTCCTACCCTTCTAGGAAGTACATTTCTCATTCCTGCTTAACAGCTGTGACATTCATATATCGATTACATACGTAGACATGGTGGCCCTTTCCATCTTCCAACTTACAGCACAATTGCCAGTGGTAGAACACTATTAAAGTTATGTCTGAAATATGAGGTCCAAACAGAGAGGGTCCCATGAGAACTGAAATGATGAATTAGAACGCACAGATCTGGAAGATTAATTTGATTCTCTTTCATCTCAGGTACTCGATTACATTCAGAGAGCCCTGCGTGCTCCAAAAATTTTCAAGCAAGCAACTGTACTCCAACGGAAAGAAAAATAAACAGTTGCACACAGGGTACTGTATCATTATCACAACAAAGGCTGGAGGACGGAGCTTCTGAAATCTGAGGACAGAAACATCTGGAGCACGTTAATCAACCGGTGAATGACGGATGAGTTTTATTCTGCCTAACGACAGATACAAGGCGGGCCTCTTAGTCGATTGTGATGCATGATAATGACATCATCTGACTAAAGTGGGCCGTAATTGGGCCTTCATACGCATTTCATAGCTAGGCCTGTCTAGAGGTTTGTGTCATGTTTAACTGAGCTTACTGATGTGGCGAAACAGGTTCCTGTTTTAATTCCCATGGAATCGTTCAGCCCGATGAAAACAACTTTGTAATATAAGATAAGCTTTTTAAGAACTGGCAGATGATGCTACTAAATGCTTTCTGAACAATTCGAACCAGTTCCTGTTTGAATTCATGTAGAATTATTCCTCTCAATGTAAACAACATTTTCTTTTATAGATAGTACCTGGAACTGATAGCAACTAGCAAATTATGATTCATGGCTGTGGCATAAACATATTGTCTATTTTTTTAAAAAAAGGATGAGCTCTTTAATATGTCCCACCAAGAAATCTTTTTTATATAAAGAAGTATGTCAGCAAAAAAAAAGATGTGCTTGTTTTTCTTGGTGTAAATAGCCTTTATTAAGAAAACCTACTAAATGATTTGATTTAAAGCTTCCAGTAAATTCTTAGACAAAGACAGAGCTAGCATGCTAAACACAATGTAAGCCAACATTTCCTGCATTGTGCTATCTTACCTGCATCTGAATACTCTCATAGTCATGTCTTGATGCATGTGATGAAATGCGTGCATGTGTGTGTCTGCACTTCACAGTACTCATCTGGTACCTGCAGCACCCCTTAGGGCCTATGGGGGTCAACCCCTCCCTTTACCCCTGTGATGGGTGGCGTGCTGCCTGCCGCTCGCTGGTGGGCCGGCTGTAATTTATGTGATCCCCTGTAATTTCCTGCTACTTTCTGAAGTGGTGGCAGGGCGGAGACAGCAGAGGAGGTTGAAGGACCCTTCCCTGTTTGACCTCTGCAACTTCACGCATCAATCTGAAGGAAATAATTACACGGGAAGTAGAGAAAGAAATGAAAGGAAAAAATAGTGAAATAGAGCAGCGAGGACCGTAAACATCTCCTGACCTGGCAGGTTTCACTTTGGAGGTAGAGCACCCTAAAGAGGTCGAAGGTCAGGACAGCCATCCGTTGCGAATTAGTAAATGTATTTTCGCATTCAAACAAAGTGCATGTTATGACATTTATCAGAATAGGCTATAATACAGTCCAGGGCTAATTCTGAAGCAGCACACCAAGACTGACCTTATTATTAGTAGAATCTGTTTAAGTAACTTTACAGAAAATTAAGTTTAATTTGAAATATATTTTAAAATGACAGTGCACTAACCCAGCATAAAATAATTAACACAATAAAGATTATAAGATATTTCAGTAAGGTAAAATAAAACCTTTGGCCTTAAAAAATATACTAGTTCTTACAATGATTATAAAATTGTGTTAACCACAAATGCTTAATTAAATAAATAATTTAAAATACTATCTATAAGACAAGGAAAAATATACTGTCACATTGTCAGGAAGGCTATTTGTTTTATCATAAACATTTGACAGGTCCAATTAAAGGCTCACATGAAATACACACTGTAAATCAGCTGTAGAAATTGAATTCAGATGAAAAGGCCAAATCTGTTTGAGCAAATCTTTGCTTTAAAGCTTGGATAAACCTTTATCCTCCAAAACAAACAGCTCAATTCAACAGAGAAATTCTTGAAAGATTAAGATGCTTACTTAAATTGTATACATATACTTAGTTCTTCAAACTATGATTGTATAAAACAACAACCTTTCAATGGGATTTTTAAATGTATTCCTTCATAACATGCACATGTGATAGAGTTGGATGAATGGAATGCATTGTGAGCTAATCAAGTGTGATTAGAATAGAGCTGAGAGATTGACTGGTATTATACTGTACATACAAACAAGCTCCGCCATCAAGCCCTCATAAATTGCTAATGTATTCTTAATGTATTCTTAATCAGCAGTCTAACCACACTTTGATTTCATTTCACATTATGAAAATTGATTAGCAGCAGAAAGTGGTCTGATCAGTATATCAGGGATGTACTTAAAAAACACTAGATTTTAAAACATGCAGATTGCTTATTTTTTTGCCTCTTTAACTTTCGGCACTGACTTTTTGCCTATTTTGAGAATCCAAAAATTCCACTAACTTCTATCGGTTTACAGCCAGCGAACATGATCTGCAAAGACTGCAAATGTGTGCATGGCAAGAAGTCACTGCATTCAATATTAAAAACTTTGCATAGATTGCATAGAAGTCTTTTAATTATAAAAGCTGATCTATCTATTTTTTTTTTATTGTTTTGTGCAATTCCAGCATCTCTACTACATTACTGACAGGAAATGGTTTATCTACACACAAAGTTGGGGATGGAGAATTTAGAATCTCTAGTTTACCTAACCTGCATGTCTTTAGACTGTGGCAGAAAACTGAAGTACTGATAAAAAAACACTAACACAGGGAGAACATGCAACCTCCACTAAGAAATGACTCTGGCTCAGTCAGAACTCAAACCTTTTTGCTGTCAGGCAACAGTGCTAGCCACTGTACCACCCCACGTCACCTTTAATTTAACTGCATGGTTAATACATTTGAATTGGAACACAAAAACATTATGTATTAAAAACTATATGTAATAATATACCATTAAACATTAGCCATTAATGTCAATACACGCATATGCATTTACTATATTTTTTACTGATTTAAACAGTGATCCTCCTCTGAGAACTATTAAAAAAAATTGCAGGGTATTCGATACGTGTTGTAATAATACCACAAATTTCCTCCCACAGCTGTAAGCACTGCCCGCACCACCTCCATCACTAGATATAACAAAACATTGCTACAGTCCTGTGTTATTGCACCCAAGGCCAATCTGATTGGCACTTCCTCGTTGTTGGACATTTCAGTGGTTATCCTACATGGGAGCTGCATCAAAGAAGCCACAGCAGAGTGCCATGTTTTCAGATGGGGCCTGTGATAACAGCCATTCATCTTCATTGGCTGGAACAAGCCTCAGAGCGATCAAGGCACGCTAGCCCCTTTTATACCTTATTTCTGAGGGCAAGACTAAATGATATGGAAAATTCTTCATGTCAGTGCAGGTTTCTGAAAACAGCCCTTAGATTTTAAGGCGCACCGGTCTCTCCACAGTACTCGCGTGATATTGGTTGAGTGTGTGTGTTTGTGTGGAGGGGCTGTATGAATTGCTTTACTGCTAAAATTGACTGTGCATAAACATGCCACTTGGGTGATGCCCTTGTGCTCTGTATATGATGCTTTAATGTAGTTTTAGGACTCCAACTCCTTATGCATGTTTGTCTGCCTATGTAAGAAACCAATGACCAAGCTGCTGTTTTTTCATCCAGTAATTTGGATGGAGACCAGGGACAGCTGTGGTCAGCATTCAAAACAGCAGCTTTGACATTTTGCAGATGGCAGAATGCTTTTGTTTTCCATTTAAAGAAAAAGTCATTTTTTAATTTTTTCATATTATATTTTTAGATGAACTATTGCTCATGTGCAAATATTTACATGGAGTACAAAGATCAGAAGCCCCATCATTTTATTATTATTTTTTTACTTTTGTGAAATGTCATTTTAAATGACATTCTCATATCTGCTTATTGTTGTTGCTCTATAAATGAACCGATACATCAAGACATTTTTTTTAAACATTCTGCAAGTGACAACATCAAAACGTAATTCTCCCTCTAATCTTTCCAAAAAGGATTCTATTCTTGTAAGCACTCCAAATGAAGAGTGTTGATGGGTGCAGAGTTTCAAAGCAGCTTTTTTGTTATTTCAGGACACTTGACAAAATCCTTTAAGAGGAAAAGAAAAAACTTGAACTTGCATTAAATCACAGAAAGTGCTTTGACACATTTGTCATTGTGCAAACTTTAATCTTCTGCGATCCCCTTTAAGAAAGGCTTATTTGTTTATCATGTACTTCCATATCTGCATCTCTTTTCCTGCCAGTACCAAATAGAACCGTTACAAGTCTTTGATGTGGGCATAATTTGGCACAATTTCACCACTCTCCCCTCTTTAGTCAGGCAAGCCTTTGACGTATCTTTTGACGTTCAGATATTTTTGAGACAGACAACTTCAGAATAATGTTTTTGTATTTTTTATCCTGTTTTACATTGGCCGGGTCCGAACAGCCCTCAAGTCACGCTTTTAGGCACGCAATTGGCGGAAATTGGTAAATAACAGGTGGTAAGTGATGGGCTATTTTTGGGCCAGTAAATGGTCTAAACAAACCAAAATAATAGGGTTAACGTCCGGGTTAGTCACAAATATTTCTCCCAAGCTATGGACACAGAGACAAAAGGGTCCGTTAGCAGGGAAGGAGGCTGAAACGCCATTCGGAAGTCTTTGTGTTATTCAGTCTTTTGTGTTTTTGAAGCTGTACAATGACTCACTTATCTGAGTAATAATTGATACCAGTCAGTTCAACATCATTGTGTTGCTGAGATGAAACTGATTTCATTTCTGACATCATTTTTCTTTGAAGTCAATAAATAGGGTGAAACATAGTTCAGCGTCAATTAATTTTTTTCCAAACCATCAAAATGATAAAAGCTTGATCACATTACTACACATGCTTGTGTGTGTGTTCCTGTGAGACTTGTAACTACACCACAAGTGCAGGTATTTTTCAGCATTACCACTCCATTTCTTAATTACCCATAATTCCATGCATGCACTTTGGCAGACACTTTTAACAAAAGCAGGTTTTGTAGCATATTTAATACTTTATTTATAACAGTTTTAATCAGTATGCATGCACCCTGAGACTTGAACCCATAACCTTGTAATTAAGAGCACCATTGCTCTACCAGTTGAGCTTCCAGGACAAAACACTCGCACAGTACAAATATGTGTTGTGTCGTATAACAATTACCTCCACAAGGAAAAAACGGGAGCATAAAGTTGGTTCCCGTTTAGTTAAATCCATCCTGTGGCATGATCAGATTGCATCTGGAGCAAAGGCTGAGAAGAATTAGTGTTTATTAAAGGATCAATATGGAAACTGCTGCATTATGGCTCTTTCTCAGTCCCTAATCACCAGGAGAAGCTCACAGGCTCACTGGAGGAAGGCCCCTCTTGTTCTGATTGTCAATTTGAGGCTATTATTTGTTTGATGAGGCCCCCTGACATGATGCCTTGCTCCTGGACAATCAGGGCAGAGCTGGAGGCGGCAGGCAACACCACAGGGGGAGTGAAGCATCATTCTGATTGGGGCACCTTGGAGGAAGATGTGGTGTGAGACGCTGAGGAGTTTAATGGAATTCAAGAAACCATTACAGCAATTCAGAGAACCTGAAAGTGTGCTTAAATCAAAATACTTATAATAGTAGAAAAATTTAAGGATAAATAGACAGACAGACAGATTAGTTATGCTTTACAATAGTAAACTTTCAAACTTCATCAAGAGTTCAGACCTACAGCACTGAAGAAACTGCCCAGCCCTGTCTGTTATATCTTAAGCATTGAGAGGTTATGTTATGGAGGCTGAAACTGTCAGAGTAGTTTCTGTGTGAAAACACTGATGGAGTGTGATGGGTGTGTGCAGGTGACCCGTGCTGTGCTTAATCTAATGACAGGTGTGTGAGGTGCATGTGGGGTAAAAAAAGGAATTGTTGCGTTTGTCTACCTGTGTGCTGTTTTGCTTCTGTGTGTGCTCACTATGCTGGCACACTTCATTTCTTCTGTAAGCATTTCAGCACGTATGTACACTTACACACATACACACACACCCGCTCTGACATGCCTCTGACGCATGTTTTTATTTACCTTTGACACAGAAAGTGTGAAATGTAACAGCGAACTACATTATGGGTTCAAAGGTCACACTGCAATGATCTGGGGATTTTTGAAAGAGGTGGATAATGATTACCAAAGAATTCTTCATTGCATATTAATATTTTAATTAATAATTTTACAAAGATCATAAAAAAATCCCCTCAGTATCTCAATTAGATCTAAAGAGATTAAATAGAGATCAGATTTAGACATTTGCCTAAATCTCCTGCTTCTAAGATCTTTACAAATTTGTATCTGTTTTAATTTCTCCAGGAGAAAGAAATATACATTTTTCAGTCAGACAGAAGAGGGTAGGAAAAATGTTTTTATTTATCAAATGTATTACTTTCAGTGCAATTAGACTTCTTATTCATTTTAGCAGTATGTGCATTTCCTGGGAACTAAACCTATGTTTCCTGAGCTTCAGGAAAATCTTTTTTAACCAGCAAAAAGCTGTTCAGTCTCTGATTTGTGATCATTAACCTGATCTTTCTATAAAGGGTAGCATCACAGAAGATAGTTCCAACATGTCAATTACCACCATTAGATCCTAATAAAACATACATAATGAGTACAGAATCCATCTTACCCATCATCTATGACCAGAACTAATTTACTGTCATGCCAATTACTGCTGGTGTTTCTGTATCAGTTCAAATAATTAGCTGCAATAACAATTAGCCCTAATATTTATTGACAGGAGCCCTCAGACAAATTTAACCCAATGGGGCATGAAATTATTCTTTTTGTAATGTCATTTACTCTCTCTGTGACTCATTGTCTAAAGGAAATGGTTACTAGCTGGAGAAATCTGCTGTTATCTGGCGAAATCTGTCTGCTGATCTGTCAACACTTGCTACAGATGTAGTTTCATACAGGCGCACACAAGACATCCCCTGACTCAGCGGGGCCTATCTGTGTGTTCTGAAAATAAGGGTTGTGTGTATGTTTGTGTGTATGTATAATCTGCGATCTGCTCATAACATAAAATACACCAGCATTGTTGTGGCTGCACTGGAGATCACGAGTGGAACAGTGAAGCTTTTGGGAGCCGCTAAACTGAACTTCAATTTTTCACCCAAGGTTTCGTATGAATGTAGCTTGTACTGCAAAACTCTTTTTGACAGCTGTTGCTATTTGTGAGGCTCAAGTCTGAAATTGTTAAGTAATCCAGTGTTTTAATTTTATATCGACACTAGTGGTCAGGTTACATTCAGAGATTTTTTTCATCCTGTTGATGCTTGTAATGAAATGAATCTATTTTGAGGGTATGCCTCAGTTTGAACAGAAGGTGACAAAACCCTTGAGAGAAACGATTGCTTTCTGACACGCAAACAGTCAATTTAAAAACTGCTGCCACGTTCAGGCTGAGGCATGCCATCGTCTGTGAAAACTGTTTTGACAGATGGTGGTTCATGATAAACGAGCCTAACTTTTTTGTTGCAAGGTAAGTATTTCTCACAGCTTGTAGACGGTTTTGGCATAAATATCCCGTGTATTCATGGGATCCAGGATACGTCAAGTTGGTACTTTTTGCTGCAATGCACATTGTTTCAGAAACGACATGTGTGGTCACTTTCACGACTATGTGGAATCCCAAAGCAGTGAATGCAGCCGCTACTGAAAGGCCCATCCTGACAACTGCTCATGTATCGTAACCATTTTGATGTTTGTGTGTCTTTTTTTATTTGGCCTATTGCACAAACATTACTGATCAAAACTTCTTTCCACATTTTAGAATAATATTAAACTCATCACAACTGTTGAATAACACAAACAAAACTTTTAACCAGTAGTGTACAAGCGAGAAAGAAAGAAATGATGCTGACATGTGAATGGGTATTTTCAGAACTCCCACTGTGTCTGAAAGGCTTAAATTGTCTGGGTCAGTCCTTACCAGTTGTTCTTTAAGACAACTACAGGTTAGAGCGGCAGCCAGTTCTGGGTGTGAATCCCCGGCACAGCAGCTCCTGGCTGGGCCAGAGTTGAAAAGTGGCCGGTCTGTTAGGAAAACACTGCGTGTGTAAAAAGGCTTCCTGCCGAGAGTTTAGGCACCATGTAATTTATGCTTAGCGCTAGCCAAAGAGGTATTTTTTACTTGAAAACCACCTCTGTGGCACCACTTCATCTTAGAAACTGGCAGCTATAATAGAAATATAACATGGGCTGTTTATTGGTGGTCAGGCTGGATCTAAAGATTGTTGTTCTGGACTTAAGAGAATGTATGAAGGCACAGGTCTGGATCTCTAGTTGACCGATGTGGGGCCGGTTGGGGTGGGATGGGGTGTGGGGAGGTGCATACACATGTCAGATGTCACCAGGGTTCTGAATGGAAGATCACCCCCACCACCCCCTTCCCCAAGCTGTTTATGTAGGCCTGGCAGGATTTCCTGCTACATGATGAAATAATTAGAGGCCCAGCGTGAGAGGGCATCGCCATGCCTGAAGTCAGAAGGGCCAATAGAAGGGGGAGGCCAAGCCGGATCATTTTAGTTTCTGAAAGATTGGTTTCCACCCTCTCAAAGCATATTTATGCACCTTATTTATCTTTGGCTGCTGGTGTGATTTTTTTTTGTTTTTTTTAAGCTATTCACCCAGAAATGGTTGTTCACTACCCCACTGACCCTGATCTTTATCACATACCCCTGGGAGGACAAATTTCTTGGCAGCTTAGTATTAAATTAGCCATAAATATGGAAGGCACAAAGATTCTTGTCATTCGAATACAATATGTGCTTTGGAAATCACCGGGCAAACCACAAAATTATAAAAAATAAACTTGTTCAAAAGTTGTTTGTGAGGTAATTTACTATTTATTTATTTTTCAATTATCAAGCTATTCCAAAAGCTACACATATTGAAATAAATTTGAATAAATAAACAAAAGTAGCATGTTCAATCACAAATGCACATTCTGTTTGTTTGTAGAAATCTTTCAGGGTTGAATTCTTCATGAATTCAAACAGGGTGCAGGGGGCCAAATAATTGCCACTGTATTATTTCATTATTGTTATGCGACATCATATGCGATATCATTGAGAAATGTCCATATACAGCAATATACAATATCCATATAAACTACTCACCATTGTAAAGACCAGTATGGAAATACATTCTACTTCTAAGTAAACACCTACACCACACTGCTGGAATAAACCCTTGTTTGGAAAGACGTGTGTGTGTGTGTGGTGATGTCATGCGTTTGGTGTACATACAGCTGCAGTGAGGTGAGGAGGCTGCAGGTGCAGGGCTTCAGCTTTCCATGCCTCTGTTGTCATAGTTGAAATAATTGAGTAGATTACTGTCACCACGGCTGCTTCACGCCTGCCTTCTGCTCTATAGCTGCCTTTTCTTCCACACTCACTTGTTTCTGCTTCACACCTTTACACAGGTATGTCAAGGCACAAGAAATGCAGAAAAGAGCAGGTACACTTATAGAAAAGTATCTAAACAGAGTTTTTCACGCATGTATGGTGAGCTCCATTCAAATATAGGTTCAACTGTAAAGAATGAATCACCTTTTGAATGTATGGCATGTGCAGTAGGATAAGTGCTTGTTGTATTTATTTATCTTTCTGTTTGCTTTGATATTCATTGGGAAAATCACACCAGGGTCTTTCTGCAGCTTGTACTGATGTGTATTTGTCATTAAAGTGAAAGAACAGGGAAAGTCCACTGTGTTGAGGCAACCGTGTTTACTCAGAAACGTTTTGAAACGCATGAAACGTTTTGATTCTCTCCAACACTGAAATCCACAAAAACAATAATACATACAGTCTTAGATTACAATTTACAAATTTAAGTAGTAAATCGATGATGTTATGGTGTAAGATATACAATATCTGGTATACATTACCTGTTTCATTTCATCTGTTAATAAATTAATATTAATACATCAATATAATTCATTTGTGAGAATATTGATGTTGCCAAATAATGTCAAAAATCCCAAATATTTTTAGCATACCCATTACTGAAAAGAATACTAGAAAGGTTATTTTATTATTTTTTTGACTGCAACTGACTGCAGCTCCATTTTTTGAATATTTGTATCTGACATTTTTTGTTTCCGTTCATAGTGAATTAGCTGTCACCTTGACAGTGTTATCTGATGCTCCCCAAAAACATACTCTGTTTAAAATGATCTGTTTAAAATTTCAGATGACACCATTATTTATAAATATATCAATCAAATGACTTGGGGAGAAAGCAAATTATTTTTCAGGCCCTGGAGGGCAAGAATGTTTCAGAGAATATTTTCCTTTTAATACTTTTAATTGAATATTTTTTTTCAATTAAAAGTTGTGATTTTTGGAAAACTACAAATAAGGAAAAAGGAAAACTACAAATAGACAAAAAATATTACAACTATTGTCATATTGTACACATCACAACAATATGTAGACATGAAAAATCCTTCAGTATTCTCAGTATAAGACATTATTAGTTCTTTCCAAATCTGAAACTTACTTAAATCTAAATGATGTGGCATTACTGAGGTCTTTCCTCTGGAGAAAAAACATGTAGCAGGATACTTTATTCTCATTACTGTCTAAAAGAAATAATTACAACAGTAAAAAGATTTCATTCAAAATGGTTCTCTTATGTTGTATATAAGTTGGCAAAAAGAGTATTATTGCGGTTAGATGTTTGTTTCATTTTACAGTAATAAGGACTTACAGTAACATAAAACAGTAAGATGGGGTGAGGGGCTCTAAAACGAGTTTTTGTATGCGTGTGTGTCCGGTGGAGAAAGTGCATGAGCTTTCACTAGTGTGTAACACTCCAAAGACCAAACGAAGACCAAAGCTTTGATGATTAAACCATCACCCATAACTGTGTCCCTTTAATGAAAGGAGACAGTCGCTCAACATGTCCTTAACATCCACATATTTGTACAGCACTGGGCTGAGGTCGGTCCTACCTGCTTATCTGCCCACCAAGAAACCCAGGCTTTCTCTCTCACTCATCACTGGCTGTAATCAGAGCACTCCCCTGACTCTGACTATGGCAGACGACATGCTGAATGAGGGCCAATGGTACACAGGCAAAGACAAATCACTACCAGATGAGAGCAAGGGGGGGTTTACACTGTGCATTTCCTCTCTTTTTCCCCTCAGAGGGGGGCTAAGTGCCCTGCCAGGTTTTACGCACCCTGCCAGAGTTACAAAGGCATAAAGCCCCAGATCATAGCGAGAGTATATTAATGCGTGCTGACTTCACCGACTGATATCACGGACACAGATGCACGTAACAGGGGGTGATCTTGATAGGTTCTGATGTGTAAAAAGGTCCATTTCAATCAAACACCCTATTCAGACTCATGTTTTGTTCCCTTCCAATTTGTTCATGGCATTCAGGTTTGCAGTGAAAGATTGTGAACTTCAGACGCCAGAGGTGACTAGAAACACTGTAGAGTCAATGGTGACGTGCTTGAGGGTTAAAAGACTCTCCACAGCTTTAAATAATAAAACATCATAGAGGAATGCACATCTCATTGTTGATTCAAATGAGTTCAAGTTCAATCGGTGGTGTAACCGAGAAGTGCGTGTTGCTTCTCCAGAGGGGGTTTCATTGGATTAATTTCCCAAACCAAAGTGCCTTGAGTCTGGGTAGATGAAAAGAGCTTTAGGCCTATGGGTTCTGCCTCCATTCAGCCTTGCCTCTGGACTCTATCCATTCACATATTGCAGGTTGACTCGGGAGACAGCAGTTCCTTGTGAGACATATCTGTGAGGGTTCTGGGGTTCAGGGTTCAGCCCCATTGTTGCATCACCTGGGACAGGTAAGGATGACTCAACTTCAAAAGCCATATGTCTAGACGCCATTTCCCTGTCAGGATATCCCAACTGAAGCTTGGCCAAAGAAATGTCTGTCAAGACTTATTCAAGGGATTTTGACACAGTTTTAATTTCTAGGCTTGCACTCAAGGTAGTATTTTTTTTAACAAACCTCACAAACATAGCATTAATTGTGCAAACCATGGACCTAAATTGGTCTGCAATACCTAGAGAAGGTTGAACATTAGCATTCTCAAATCTCAATAGTGACTATACTGAGATGTAACATCATGATGTCTATTTAACCCTTACAGCCAGTCATTCACTTAAAAAACATCTAATATAATATAGGTAGACATTATAGTAATCCTAACACTATATGTTTCTTGCATACTGTAAAATATATAATGTCCCTTTTTGCCCCCACAATGGCATTATTGCATCAAACAGCAGGTACTAACTGGGCTATTCTCACGAGCAAAACCTAGACCCCTCGCAAGGGCCAAAAAAAACAAAGCCATCAGCACCATAAACTGATGTTGACCTTAAAAACATCCTAATATTATTTACAAGTCCTTTCAGGACCACACCACTTTGTACCGGAGGTGAGTCACCAGTAGTGGGGACACTCCTTTGTGGCGACGAAACAAAGCATTTGGATGGAGCCGAAAGTTGCAGAGGAGACACAGAAACAGACACTTAAGTGTTATGTGTTTTGAGTATAACTTCCCTGTCGTGGTCCTGTTGTAATTTCTGTTTCCTGTGCTCTGCATGATAGCAGAGGCTCAGAGCCCCCTAGCTGCATGGGTAGCTGTCATCAGGTCCATTTCCTCAGCTACAAGAGCATCTGAGGACTGCTCTCCATTGACACGCAATGAGAACAAAGATGTAGAAAGAAAACTACAATGGCAAGTTTATTTAGAATGGGGCACCAATAAGCAGACATGGGGGGGGTTGTTTGATGTGTATCTGTATCTGTTGCAGAACAGCATTTTAGGATAAACAGCGCTTCAGGATTTTGAAAAATTTAAGACATATACAAGAACATTAAACGTCTAAGAAATAAAAATTATACAACATTTATCGAAAACAACAAATATTTATACATTTTCTGCTTTACTTCTAGGTCACTAATCAATATAAGCAAATTTGTTACATTAACTATATGAACTTGTTACAGACCAAAAACACTCTTTGGAACTATTTGAGACAGTTTGACAATGTTTGGAGTATGCTAAGATGTCATCAACTGATGAATCATCAGTTTTTACATAATGTTGTGAAGCCCATAAGTGCATATTGTCATTTGTTGTTCATAACAAAGAAATTCTTTAACAGAAATTCCAAAAGAAATCAAAGAAACTTAAACATTTAGTTCAAATTAGAATCATGCTCCCTCAGTGTACTATTGCCAGTATTATTTGCGGTTGATTGTAGATACGGAGAGGCGGTAGATAAATTAAATGTGGCTATGATCAATGATTTCCAGAAAGGGAAAGAGGTCAAACAAAAATTATTTAAATGATATAGCAGGAAATGATTTAAGTCACACATTCCGGTGTTAACAAACATGATGAATGATCCTTGCTATGTTCCTGGACTACCATTAAAGTCACGATGCACAGTTGCCTTAGTACATTCCCTCAACCGCTAACTTTTAAAGCCCAGGCCTCCATACAGTTCTGTGTTTTCCCTCAGTGTCTGGAGACTCGCTGTCATACATCTGCCAAAGGGGGTTTCTTTTCCTGCATGGGCTGTTGCTACAATGCCAGCAGAACTGGTGAGGAAACATGACCACAATGCTCCCGATCAACCTGTCAGACCCCATTTACTCAAAGTCAAGGAGCTCTGGGACCCCTCACCTCCTAGACCCTCAGTGTCACGTTACAGCACAAACCCCCCACACATACACACACTTCCATCAGGTCTCAACTTCATGAATGAAAGTCAATGAATAAAAGAACGGCTCTCACATTGAGTAATGAATGAAGCTAGATGCTTTTTTCTCTTTAAGAAGGGTTAGGGGTTTTAGTAATAAATCGGTCCTAAGTATTAAGTTTGTCATCAAGTTCAAAGGTTCAGGATAACAAGAAAGATCAACTATAAACAAAAACATATCTTGACATTGGCAGGATGACTGCATTTCAATGAAATTACCTTCAATTAATAATAATTAAAAAAATAATAATAATAAAAAACATATCAGTAGTTAGCAGGATACCTTTTAAACAACCAAACACTATTTCCACCCATTTCAAGGAAACAGAGTTCACCAGTCTAAGAGTAAGAGTCTAAGATTATTAAAGAAAATGTGAAGAACACAGTAGATAAAAAAGATTGACTTGACTGAGTACAGAGAGGTGCTCATCTCTCATGTTCTGTGAGTGTAAAACTGAATGTTAGAGTTTTCAGCAACACCTGCATAAAGGCGAATCTGACTTGTGGAATCTGACTTGTGGAATGCAACAATAGATGCTATAAAGAGAGATAAGGCTTGCTCAGAGGAGACTGTAAATGGCAATTTACTATTTTCATGGTGAGATTCACCATATGTTTAAAGAATTCATGCATCTGGGCATTTACTGTGAAGCACTGGAGACATAATGTGTCCAGTGCAACTGAAAATCATACAAACAATGCAAGCACAGAAATAGAAAACTAAACAAAGAGGAGGAGAGGAATTTTAATTCGAATAAGATTAGCATTCCAGAACACTAAACTAATGCCAAAACTGGGGTTTCATCTTTGTATTCTAATGCCACAATGATTTGAATCATAAAGAGATAGGATGAAATGCTGCATGACAAAATAAACAAAACGAGGGCTACATCAATTTAGCCAGTAATGTAGTACATTTCAGCTCACATTCAATCAAACTTAACAAAATTATGACATTGTATTGGCCACCCTTCTTTCTCAGTTAGTGGTTATGTCAACATGAAACTTTTTTCCAACAGCAATAATAAATAGCACAAGGATGCTTTACTCATTTGACAGTACATACACATAAAGAAGAGAACGAATCCCTGGAGGTATAGTGTCAAAGTAAAAAGGTCACCCTCTCTAACTTGACTGACACCTCTCAAATATCCCAGACTGTGTTACATCCTCCACGTCAAACACACCAATCTAAATAAGAATAATCTGTGTGGAAGCTGATATTATTGCTTTTGTAATTAAGACGTCAGTGTCTGTTAAAATTCAGATATACCAGCAGGCTGAAATTAAATGGCCTCCATTTATTTTAAATGCCTGTCTATAGAAAGTTGATATAATCCTAAATTATATGATAATAATTCCCTTACATTGGTGGACATCATGGGTACATCAGTAATTTAAAAGATGGAATATAATATAACTTATTTTATTATGTAAATATGTAAAATAGCCTTGTTAATATTAGTGAAAACATTAGTGAAAGTACTCGGGTTACATAAATTATTTGTGGCTGTATTTTAACAAGTTTATTTTTTTATTTAAACAATATTAATATAAGCACTCTTATAAGCAGTAAATCCATTGTAACGCTGAATTAATGTTATAATCTGAATATAATAATAATAATAATAATGTTATAATCGTTCGGTAAATTAGATTTGTTCAGACATTTAAAACTAGTGAGAACGCCGAACATTAGACTTAATTTAAAATAATCTAATTCAAGCAACAAAGTACAATAAAATAACAAAAGTAACGGAATTATTTTGTTTTGCAGGTTGAATCAGGTTTATTTATTTATAGGTTTAAAAGTATTCTATATACGTAATTTAAAGCTTTTTGTAAAAATCATCAATTTTATCCTACCGATAGAAAAGGGAGAAATATATTTATTATTATTTTGAAATTCCGCATTACATTATATATAACCAAAAGAGAAGTATCGATTTTACACGCATATTTCCACACACAAGTGATGTGTGTGTCCTGATGAGCTTAACTGAACAACAGCAAATCAAATGGGCAAAGTGTCAAACGTGCGCATTGCAGAAAAGAACTGCAATGATGCAAATAATAATAATTTCATTCTTTGCAACATGTCAATAACATCATGTCAATGCTTTAAAAATGCAAAAGAAAAAACAAGTGCAGTTATAATGAATTTAAAGCAAAATTCAATTCTCATATTTAATGATGTGTTACTTTACTCTGGCAAAGACAAGGCTGTTATCTACATGCGACATATATCCACCGTTGAAATATGCATTTCCATGCGTTTATTAAACATTGAAGTGCGTTCTTAATTCTACAAATGTTATGCCGTTCATAGTTTGTCTACAGATGTTTTTATTGCAACTTATTCTAAAATAATAGGCGTGTGTAAATGTGACAGGGAGGTGCGGCCAGGGGAGTGAGAAAATGCAAGGAAAAGTTCCACCCTCCCGAAGGAAAACAAAAGTTAGAGTTAAAACATGGTCACGACGTGCATTCAGCTGCAGGACTCATATGGATTAATTCTTGTTGTATAGGACATCTGAAGGTGGATAGGCTACTGGACAATGTACTGGAAAAATGAACAAACATCATCAAAAGAAAGCCCAAGCAAGAGCACAGTAAGTGAACAGTCTGATATGAATTGCTTACATTTAAAATAACTTCTTGTGACTTGGTTTATTTATATTTTTATTTTAATAATAAATCTTGATAAATAATCTTTTTTATTTGTATGTTATGGAAGTCTGAAAAATCACAAAATATTTAGCTTATGGAAAACTAGAACAAAAGCTGCACTAACATTTGCAACGTTTTGCTTTCCGTTACACATTTAAATGTATTATTTATCTGTCAGCTCTAAGTGAAACAGGCACCCATCACTGCGGGTGAATTACGGTACCATCCTCAGCTGTGCCTCAAGCAACGCCTGTGTGCAATTAATATAAATTGAGTGATCTGGATTTCTTTTCTTCCTTTACTAGACACAGTCGGTTCAATAAATGAGTTCGGGAATAGTTTAAAACCATTTTGCTTTAAAACAAAATCAGGTTTGATAAGTTTCGAAAATTATATAAGAGCAAAAAAAAAAGGTTACAAAGTGACAAAAACGCAGCACCCGGAGCTATTAAATGAAGAGGATGACGCTTTACCTTAAGAAACGCGTGTTTCTACTAATCTGCACAGGCTTGTAGTTACACTGAGAGGTTGTCATGGTAAAAGGAAGGTTGTCATGGTAAAAGGAAGGTTGTCATGGTAAAAAGAGCGAGTGGCAGTTAATGGGTCGATCGGGCTCTGGGGTTAAAAGGCGGCGGCGGCGGCGGCGACGAACGCTGTTCTCAACATGCCCGCGGGTTGTAGAGGATTCTGCACGCCTCACACCATAACAGCGCCTGGTGAAAACGAAATGGTATAAACAACAACAATAAATCTTTATGAACTTTGATTTTATCGATTTCAGAACCGGCAAACAGGTTGCTGTTTGAACTTTAGTTTGTGAAGGGCTTTAGAATGTCCATGTTTATGATAGTTAGCTACTTAACCTTTTGTTTCAAACGACTATTGTTGGCTAGAATTGTGTTCGACGCCTCTTATAATGTGAGTTTTGTTTTATATTATGCATTGTCTTGTGCTTGCTTTTAAGGGTAAAACCCAAGAGTTGTTTGAAGAAGTGTCGTGTTCGTCGGCGTCGACTCTGTCGCCCAGCTCGTCACCTCATGCCATGACAGAGAAAGCCATCTGCACCAGCTGCGGCACTGAGATAGTTGACAAATACCTGCTAAAGGTAAAGATTAACATCGTCCGCCTTTTTTATACACATTTTATAATGCAAATTTAAATTTTTAGATTTTAAAGTTATTTGTAACTCGAGCAATGCTGTCATAATCGTAAAAGGTTTTTGTTTCACACCTCAGGTGAACGACATGTGCTGGCACGTGAGATGCCTGTCTTGCAGCGTTTGCCAAACATCTCTGGGCAGACACATCAGTTGTTATATAAAGGAGAAAGAGATATTTTGTAAATTGGATTACTTCAGGTAATAAAATATTTACTGTTTAGCCGCAATAAAGTACAAAACAATCTTCAAGTTCCCGGCAGCTTTCCCTGCTGTCTTGCGTTACAATGGGTGATCATAAATTCATCCATTGGGAAGTAGCAATTTTCTACAGCATGGTATATGGTTACATAGGTTATCCTCATTTGTTTAAGGCTAAGCTAGTGATGTCATGACATTTACTTAAGAGGCTGATTTGTTTTTAACCCAGACACTGCGTTGACATCGTTTAGACTCGCAGTTTGCCTAAATTCTGCAGTTCGCTAAATTCTACATGAACAATAAACCATATTTTCATTCCATCTCTGCGATTTTTTTTTTCGCTTTTGAGTGCCATATCGCTGCTAAACATCCTTGCTACAAAGTGTCACAAAAGCTGTTCACCCTTTAAGCGTGAAAGGTCTTATCAAACATTCTTTCTCGCAGGAAATACGGGACGCGTTGCGCGCATTGTGGCAGAAACATCCATTCAAATGACTGGGTCCGTAGAGCAAAAGGAAACACGTACCACCTGGCCTGCTTTGCTTGCTTCTCCTGCAAAAGGCAGCTGTCCACGGGGGAAGAGTTTGCTCTGGTGGATGAAAGGGTTCTGTGTCGAGTGCATTATGACTGCATGCTGGACAACCTAAAACGCGCCATGGAGACCGGTTAGAAGCTGCATGGATGTTTGCACTTGAATCTTATCTGAATATTCGTATCTGCATGCGTATATTTGAAGATACGTCCTTATCTCAGCGATAAAGACATCAGTGGGTGTTTCTGTCTTTTAAAAATAACGGGAAATGCCGTGAAAGCAAATACAATTACCTGTTATACATTCAGCAGCAGTTAATGTGCTCTTTCAGAACGACAGCTGAAGTTTTGCTTGCTATCGTTTAATTCCGTTTCTTTGTGGTTTTCTGTAGGTAAAGGGGTTAATGTAGAAGGAGCAGTTCCGTCGGAACAGGAAGTAAATCAACCTAAACCAGCCAAGAGGGCGCGCACAAGTTTCACAGCTGACCAGCTACAGGTTAATTCTAAAACTCACCTTTGGATTGTCTTCAGTGATGGAATTAAAAAAAACTTTGCTCTTGTGTTCGATGTAGGTTTATTTATTTCAGCCCCCATAATTGTAAGCATATCTAGTACATTGAAGTACTTTTTTTTTTTTTTTTTCCCCCTTTTAGGTAATGCAGGCCCAGTTTGCTCAGGACAACAATCCAGATGCCCAGACTTTACAAAAGTTGGCAGAAAGAACTGGTCTTAGCCGCAGGGTTATTCAGGTATAATGCAATTTGTCAGTTTGTAAGACTTTAAGACATGATTTTTATGACGCCATCTTTTAGAAGGCTTTTTGGTTTCTTGTGTTGTGCTGTTCATGCACTGCTAAGCATCATGCCTTATTTAATGTGATGTTTTTAGTACAGTGTTTACTGTTTGGTTCAAGTATAGTGTTCACTACCTTCAGTACAAATTTATGTATTGGAACCATCAGTAAAGATGTTATGTTCTGTTCCATCGGTCCAGGTTTGGTTCCAGAACTGTCGAGCCCGTCATAAGAAGCATGTCAGCCCAAATCACTCTTCCACTGCCCCAGTGTCATCTCTGCAGCCTGCCAGACTCTCTCCTCCTCTAATGGAAGAACTTCAGTACACAGCCTTTGCCCCTGTGGACACCCCTATGCTGACTGCCCTACATTCCTATATGGATGGTACATTCATCTCTGATGGAATATTACTGTATCACTGATTCAGTACAAGCAGCTTGATTCAGTTTCTTGGTGTCAGTATTTCTAAAGTTTGTGCCCACAGAATTTTAGGAGAAAAATACATGTTTTTAAGTCACTCTACATTACCTTCAGTTTTTCATACCTTCAAGTTTTGTGATGGAACTTTTTTTTTTTTTGTAGTCCATTCTCCCACATCACTGGTTCTACAGCCTCTTTTGCCCCACTCGATGACACAGCTGCCCATCAGCCACGCCTGAGACACCCACTGCCGCCGCACTGGACTGTCAGTGAGGTCGGAGGACAGGATGGGAAATATTCATTCTATTGACTGAGTCTTAAATGACCCATGTTACTTCATCTTGCATGGGCACTTACTGAAGGATATCTATCTTGCAATGATCTAAAAGAAAAGATTCAACGTAGTTGTAAAAAGAGCCTGAAGTTTTTGTTTAATATATATTATATCTATATAGTGATGGAATAAATGCCGTTTAATTTATTTCTTGTATGTGACTGAGCACTTTGTTTTAATTAACCTTGGTTTCTGGTTTAGTCGATGCACATTTTGTTGCTTGGATCTAGGGAAACTTGGAAGCTGAAGAAAAGTCAATAAAATCTGAATAACTAAATATTCTCAAGACTCTTGTAGTGCCAATTTATTTCTGGAATGCTGGATTTTTTTTCTTTTAACTTTTGTTAATGTGGTTGTATTAGTGGGTTTCTGTAAATGGACACATTTGGGTTAAAGATTATTCTGGAATTTAGATGCAGCAGGAAAGTTCTTGTTTAGTAGCAGCAATTTTTTTTCATTGAGTAATGCAAAGCTCACAAGAGTTGTTTCTGAGCATTAAATGGATAATTGTGTTTGTCGTATCATACTATGATAGTGTAGTCATCCAGTATTTATTGCATATTCTTTTCAAGTACAAGTGTGACTTGAATGTCAGTTGTATAGATCAGTGATGCAGTACATATCATGATTATTTACAAGGCTATGAATCCTTAAACTGTGTGCAAACCATGAGCAGTCATTATATAAAAGTCAGAAAAAAACAGCCCGCAGCTGCACTGCATAAGATCAAGCTGCATGATGACTGTGGTTTATTTCCTCCGAGTCTTTCTGAGGATCTTCCTCAGCGAGCTGCTGGTGTAAAAGGGTCGAGCTGTGGAGCCATCGTTTTTCTCCAGGTCTAGAGCTGTAAGTACACAAACTTATAACTTAACCCATGATTGTTTAAACTAAAAATATGTTAGGGTTAAGTGTGCAGCCATCTAATGGCCGCTGATTTAATTTTGGGGTGTTTTAATGCATCCTAATGGTTGTTTAATAGAACAAATTAATACAGAAAAATTGGTATTCGTGAGAGATTCATCACAGCTGTGCTATTAGTGAAAAATGTGTGAAATGGACCTGAGGGAAATCCAGTGAAATTTGTTTGTTTTGGTTTTATTTAAATACAAAAATCACAATTTCACTTTTGTGGTACAAAAGGTACAAATACAATAAATACCCATTCCCAGAAGATTATAAAAGTGCTTTAATCCAGGATTATAAAACTGTAGCACTGTAAGCTTGTATCTCACAAAACAAGTTAACCTAAATGTCATCTGATATCTTTGAAAAGGACAGTCCTGAATATAATACATTTACAGTTCAAAATTACCTTTAGACACTGAAAACAAAATTCTTTAGGAACTAAGTGTCTTTAAACAATAATGGTCTGGGTCTGAGTTTTTCAGAATGTTACAGGAGTCAGTGTGTTTTCACTGTATGAATCACTCAGCATCTTGCCAACCCTGAAGAAAAAGCATTTTAGAAATACAAGTCTACACTGACTATCCTTCACCACCAGATAACTCCCAATAACTACCCAAAAAAATAGTAAAGCCCTTTGTTGATTTCAGCTATAGTGTTTAATACCCTTTAAACCTAACCATCTGTTAACAGAACGTTTCATTTTGAGCTGGAAAATATTAACACATTTAAACACTTAAATACTGTATGACTCCTTACGTATTTATTATTTACAACTCAAACCACTCTTTGCTTTTGTCATTCTAATTCAAGAGGCATTTAGTGATTTTAAAATGTAAATGTACAATTTTATGTACATTTTTTAATTTAAATTTGAACGAAGATCTGCTTCAAAACAATGTTTTCCGGTTACTGTGAACTGCACCGATATGATCTTAAATGTGGCTTGAAGTCAATTTTTTTCAGCCAACATTCCTAACACATGGTCAACAATTATGATCTGGAAGACTATAGCGTAAAACATTGTGCTACATTTACTGCAAATGTATTTATCTTTACAATCAGTGACATGGATATAAAGAAAACCAGACTGTATCTAAAGCTTGAGCTAAAAGACAAAATGCTGCTGTTATTGTAAATACCAATATGACTCTTACCAATAAATATTCACACAATGGTCATAATTACATAAAAAAAGTTTACATTTACATTTAAGCAAAAATATTTTGTCTTGTGTTGACTACAAATGCCTAACGTTTATGATGCTGTAAATGATACTGTATACCAATATGCAAATAGTTTTAAAGTTACAGTACTGTATCAGTGTCATCCTTGTGTAAAGCAGGTACCCATTAGCTGGTTTCATAAAATCAGCATTATTTTTCACTACATTGCAATGTTAGAAGAGACACCTCAAATTATGATTATCAAAAGCTGTAAAACCAGCCCAAACTGTATGTGAGAGTTTTTAAAACTGTAATAAATGAACGGGTCATACTGCCTTATACTAAAAAAGCATGTATAACATCCCAAAATTTTTTATGTTCAATGTTTTGGATTTTACTCCACCAAAAAGTGTCTTCAGCTAGCCACTGATGTCAAAGGCAGTTTTTAACCTTTCAATCGTTGACTGACTAATAATGTTACTGCTCAGACAATCACAGAGTAAGGCAGAGATCAGCAGTAAGAGGCAAACGTGTTAGTATGCAGTGTAAGGTCTGTGTCAGAAAGGCCAAAGCTCTGTGTCCTGGATTACTTGCCGTTACAGTGCAGAGAGTCTTTGGTGTCTTTTCTTGAGGTGGAGAGTCAAATGACTGCTTCCTATAATTGTCAGCTCTCGTTACAGCACACTGTTATGTAGCAAAGTCTGTTAAAGCCAGTATGTAAGTTCATGCATGCTATTTAAGTTGAGTAAAATTCTTGTGTCAATTAGGATTGGAGAGTTTTATCCTCGTGTCTTTTGGGGGCTCTGTTCCACCCTTCCCAAAATTCTTTTCAGACCAGGAGACATGAGGAAAGGCTTGGCAGGTGTCCCGTCATTTCTCTCTAAGTCTTCGCCTGTGAAGGCCATGCAGCGTGGTGGGATTTAAAAAAAGAAAAGTGGTCATAGGAAACAGTGAGAGAAACAGAGATTACAACATGATGGTAAATCAGTTTAGATAATGCAGAAAATTTAGAAAATTCTAAATTCTATGCATTAGAAAGTCAAATGGAAAGAAGAATGTCAACCTTCACAGAACCAGTGATGGACTTTCCTATTAAACAAGAAGCCACTTACTATATAAAAAAAACATATTTATGCATAATTTGTTTGGAAGTCATTTTTAAAAAGTGTTTTAGAACTGCAGCCCTGGGTTTTCAACTGTATTAAAAAATGAAATACATAAGCTATGAGAATGAATTTTAAATTTAGTTCTAGAACAGTCCTCTGATATTCTGAAGTTTAATGATCCTGGCATGTTCCTAAACCTCAAAACGCATATTTAGTGTCCCAAAGCACATTGACTTCTAAGTCTAGAATTTCAGTATGTTCATCTCATAACAGCTGTCTTTGACTATATAACCTTTTATTGTAATCCATTAAAGTCAATTAAATGCTGTAGACAAATGTTGCAAGAGTGGCCCTCCAAAGTTACAGAGATTATTTGTCCACAATGTAGGTGATTGTTTTTATTATTTTCATTATGTAGGTTTGTTTGGTTTTGTTTGTTTGTTTTCATTATATATGTTTTTAAATTTCATTTCATTTTAGTAATTCTTTTTTATTTGAGTTCTGCAACTGAAAGTATGGAGAAATTTCTAAAGCTGAATGTAATTCCAAATTGATCAAGTTACTGTAGGACTGCTAGCTAAATACTTACAGAAACACAGGAACAGCGTGTCCACACACATTGCATAAACGCTGAAAAAGCTGTGTGCAATCAAGTAGGAACCGAATATTACTGTCTGTCAGGGAAAAAGAAAACTGCCAGTCAAAATACCAACTGAACAAGGAACTGGTCCAAGTCAAAAAATACATCATTTCAACATAAATATAAAGTGACATTTCTCACCAAGAGAGGCACGCAGTAGTAATTCAACACGGGAACTTCCTCTTGAATGATGGGTATCTTGCGTGTAAAGAGCAGGAAGGCTATGACACCTGCAGGACATAATTGATCCACAGCTCAACCACAACCCTCAGAAGACATGCAAAGTTCAGTCTATGCTGTAACACTCCCATGCCCTCTAGTGGTCACTATTACCATTCAGAGCAATACTGTTCTAATGTGAAATAGTGCTAGTGACAGCCTTAAACTCTCAAATACGATATAGCATAAAATGTTCCCGTTTTAGTGTATAAGGAAACGTGAATGTTTTATTTTCCTATGAAAAACCTATTGGCGTTCCAGTGCTGTGACTGGCCTGCCAGTTTCATCATAATTATGTCCCCAAATTTTCCATATTTGCCAAGCAATTACTAAAGTGTTCTAAGTGGATGTTATGCAGTTTCTACAGATTTCCTAAAGTTCTCAGCAGTCCATAAACTGCAGAATATGAAGTAACATGAAGTCAGTAACACAAAATGTGTGGGACAAGCTATGCACAGGAGAGAAATAGTCAGCATGAGCGATACTACTGCAATACTTGAATAACAAACACCATTAAAAGACTCTAAATAAGTGCAGAACACTCACCAACACTCCCTGCTATCAATAGTTTTCCCAGGAAGAGCAGGAAGTCTGTCACTTTATCTAGCACTGCCACCCTGCAGTGAAGGAGAGGAAATGCAGTTAACGCACAACCAATACACTAGATTTAGATTCTAGTGTACTGAAATATACTCTCACCTCACTACATTCCTCATCAATAAATAGAACGCCTCCCGTGCTGATGTGCAAAAGTTTTTTCCGTAAATGGCAATCTAATATGAAAGACAAGTTATTTATACACTGTGTGCTGCGAGTACCACTGACTGTTTGGTTTTTTTGAGGACACTTGTTTGTTTATTGTTTATTTAAATGGGCAGAATGGGCGTCTCTCACCATGATATAAGCATTCCTGTTCATGAAGCGTATAAACCGTTCCAGACACCAGAAGCAGAACTTCAGACAGCAGAGCAGAAAACGTGCAAGCACATTGTGAGCTCCTACACACACGCACGCATGCACACACACACGCACACACACACACACACACGTTAAGTTTTTAAGCTTTGTGGGGGCGTTCCATAGACATATTGACTTTTATGCTATACAAATTGTATATTCTATCCCCTAACCCTCACAGAAACATTTTTGCATTTTTACATTTTTAAATGTAAAAGTGTCATCATTTAGTATGTTTAATAATCAATTTTTTTGTGGGGACTGCTGGCTGGTCCCCACATTGTAGGTGTGTGTGACACAATACAGTCAACATACAGCAAGTGATTAATTTACTTTTAGTTTTATTTATTCACAACAAGCTGTCTAAAACTTACTACCAAAGTAATATATTTACAAATATCTTGTAAAATGATGCTTTGCTGAAAGACCACAATAATGACCCCGGTTTGACATTTATTTAATAGCTTCAGTATTTGATTATACTGTCACAACAGACTGTCCTTACAGGTCTGTGTCCATGGAAGAAAACATAACATTTATAAGCAATGCAATAATTTTTCTATTCAAAACTTTCTTAACATGATACTGAGGGTTTATTATGATCTCAAGATCCCAATATGTGAGTATAACAGTGTTCTTTACAGTTTGTGGCACTTTATCTCTATTTGTTAAATATCAATCACAAACAAGACAAACAGTTTACCTTTGAGATAATTGTGGATATCACCAACCTTTCAGTTTGTGATCCAGATACTCCAGTATGACACGGATGAGTTGAACCACAGCTAAGATCAAAGAGCCAAACGCAAGTGACCCTGTGTGATATCTGAGAACAGCACAGGTGAGTGTGTATTATTACAAGTCACAGTTTAAACAAAGCCAGTATTTGGATGTGGTATACTGAAGCTGTACCGTATGGCTCTGGCAAAGGAGGAGAACACTGGGCAGGGAGGAATGTCTGCAGGCTTTCTCCTGGCCCAGTAATAGGAGGCAAAAGCTCCAGCGATGGTGCACTGTCCCAGCGCGATGGTGAAATTAACCAACCAGAGGAAGACCAACAGGTTACACAGCTGCAGGATGAAGATGTATCTGTGGTACAGACTCTCACCCCCATAGAAGGCAAATAGACACTGAGCACCTGGACACTGCTTGGTGATGTTAGTCATATTAAAGTTCTGGTGACAGAAAACAAACATAACAATGTTTAAATAGTCAGAAATTATAGATCAATTACTGCTTGTAAAATCTTTGTTATCTGATTATTATGCTGTTTTAACAAGTTGACCACATATGATTAATTCTGTTTCTGTATTTTCTGTTTTATTCTTAATTAAATTGTTTGACATGTGTGTCATCATTCAGTGTAAACACTGCAACTGGTTTGACTTTTACAATATGTAAATAATTTACATCACATAAATGTTATTGAAAATTATATTTATTTTTAATACAGGTTATTGAAAATTAGTATTACTAAAATGATTTATAAATAACTTCCTGGACAGAAATGACAGGTAATAGTTCTGCTATCCTTTAATATCAGTATCACTGCTGTATTTCAGTAAAAGCACAGCAAAAATCTCACCTCAGGACTACAGGTCAGATTGGCATACTTGCAGTTGGGTTGTGGTGAAGTCACTTTGTAAACAGCATTGCCAGAAGATGCAAGAAAGCTTTAAGTTACATTAAGGATTAAGGTATGGAACACTGCTTGATGTAGTTTAAAGGAACACTGGATTCCTAAAATTAATATGGTAGTGATGCGTTCATATGTACGGCTAGTATTTTTTTAAAGCGTCAAATTTAGGACGTTCACATTATTTGCTGTTACAAAAGTGCCACCTGCTGGGGGTGAAAGGAAAATTGTAATGTGTATCTGTCTTGTCCTATAGACACATTCAAAAAATTAGGATTCTTATTTTAAACTCTTAAACATCTTTATGGCTTGTTAGTTTTGGCTACAGAATCGAACATCTGAATGATCTGAGTTTCAGAAGTTGAATGAGAGGATACACTGCAGTCATCGCCCAGTAGGAGATACAGACTGCCAGCAGCCCAAAGGTGATGATGGGGTAGAACAGAGCAGACATGATGTAACTGATGGCCCTGCAGAGAAACACACATATGGGTGATCAGAGCACATGATGTTCTTCTCCACATACATGAAGTTAAGGGAGATACAGAAGGAGACTTACTTGCTGCCCTCCTTTAGCAGAGCAATAGCGATTCGAACCCTTTTCCTTAGGAATATGAGCATTAGGACAATAGAGACTTCAGTCAAACCTAGAGTGGCCACTGGGAGAAACAGAAAGATAGTAGAGCAAGTGAACAAGGAGAACAGTGGAAATCACAAAGCCATGAATTATGATTTCTCTTACTGAAGACCAGCCAGGTCTGGCTGAGTTGTAAGTAGACATGGAGGTCAGTCTGAAAGCCAATGTCAGAGATAGTGACATCTGCTCCGGGGGTATCCCTGAGAACTGTGAACTCCCAGTAACAGTGCCAGATGCCTACAAACAAGAGAACAACTTTATAAATGGTAATGTTGAAGTTCTGCTCACTGCCTGTGTCTGGTGCCTGACTGTTAGTTTTCTCATTTTTAGATGTTTGCTGAAACAAAGTCAACACCAAATCAAATAGACCTGATTTCAATTTTGTATCACACATTATTTCTCTTATTGTGCATGATGAAGCAGTTATTTTACAGAACAAAACATTGTCATCTTTAATCAAATTATAATAACTTGCTCTGCCTCTAAATCAACTTTCCTTTTTGGATCATCAGTCACTTATTTTTCAAACACTCTCCTACAACCATCCGACCCCATTAATTGACAGACCTTTGAAATGCCCATTTTTTAAACAACAATTAATTACAGATTGTTAAGAGCTACCCTACATTTCCTCTAATTTAACATCCCATATCACTAATGGAGGTCAAATATTTTTGATGCTGTTTTGTCCTGAACAAGATCTTCATGAGCTTTTTCTTAAGCTTTTTATCTTGAGTTAAATCACACGGGCAGACATATAAAAACTGACCGTATGCCACAAGCAGGATAACGGCGATGATGATGAACCAGAGGAGGAAGCCTGCTGTGAACCGCAGTAACAGGATGAAGATCAGACTAATGACCAGCGCTATGATCAGACCTCTGTCACACCCAAAATAAAAACTCATGAGTTCAGGACAAATGAATACATTAACAAACATGTCTATCATACAATTATAATAGCCTATTGAGCATAGACACTCTGTAATATGTGCTGAGGTGAGTTAGTGCTTACATCACTATCCAGTACCAAGAACTAGCATAATCCTCCACAATCTTCATTCCAACTTCTTTGGCCTCAAGGATACCTGTAATACCACTGCAAAAAAAGATATGTGTGTCTTTAAAGTTATTGAATCTGACTGGACAAGAGGCAAGCCCACAGTAAAACCACTAAAGGCTTTACTGTTATGTATCACTCTGCCACAGTAACCGTTGCTACAAGAAAGTTGCTACAAGAAAGTTATTGATTTTTTCAATGAGGAGAAATCACAGGAAATGTATCAATCAATAACAGGTTCAGTGCTTGTCATATACAGTAGATACTTGTACCACACAACTAATTGAATCAGTCAATGAACCAGTCATGCATAGGAAAGAATTTGACATTTTCATTAGTTGAGAATACAAATTTTGTTACAGCGTTCCTCTCATGCAAATCACTTTTAAAGCAATTATAAAGCCCAGAGGAAGCGTGTAGAATTATCTGTCAGCTGAAAAAAAAACATAATTTTTGAATCTGTATTTTCTGAAATACAGAACTTAATTGCATTTTTTTCGACAGTTCTTTGAACAGTTCTAAGTATACAATTTATCAGTATATGTGTTCTCTGGGATTCGAACCCGCAACACAATGTTCTACCAATTGAACTACAGGAATACACCAGATGTACAGATATATAGATATTAATTCTTCAATTTACAAGTGAAGAAGGCAGTCCTAGAATGTATGCGGAGTATGTAGTATGTAGTGTGTAGTGTGATATACATACTTGGCTGCATCTCTAAGCTCAGTCACACTTCTTGCTGTGTCCAGTGCATCTTTAAAAGCTGTTTTGTTAGCAACTGTTAGTGTGCCATTTCTGGTGATGAAATCTGGGAAGCAACGCTGCAAAACTGCCAAGCAAAATAAGAATGAGTCTTCTATTACCAAAACAACAACTCATTTTCAATGCAAATTGGCCAAAATTAGCTACTCCACAGCGCTACAGTATAAATCTAGCTGCTAACTAACTGCATTATACTGACAACAACTAACAAAAAGTCAATTAATCAGGTGACTAATTAATGTTAATGTAATTGGTAAAGGAAACAAACAAAGACACACAGACACACACACACATGTTGGGTGGGGACATAGATGTAATTGACGTAATCCATAGACAGAATTGTTTTTATAATGTACTAAATGTATATTCTATCCCCCTACACTAAGTATCATAGAAAACTTTCTGCTACTTCAGATAAAAAAAAGATAATTCTGTATGATTTATAAGCTTGTTTCTTCATGGGGACCTTAAAATATTTACTCTTATTACTATAGTTGGGGGAAATTTGGTCCCCATAATGTAGTGAACACCAGGACCACACACACACTGCACTTACATGGTCGACTTGGCACTATCATCGACGGGCAGTCTTCATCTCTTAGTACTTGTGCCACAGACTGAAATGAGAAAAGCTTTCTAAACATCTCTACTGCATGTCAGCACAGAACACTGATACAGTATATACCATAAAAAAGCACAATGGTAGAACATCCACCATTGTTGTAACAAAAAACAGAGCAATGTGCAGTTTAAGCTCAAGTTATTTATTTATTTCATGCACTCTCAGCTGGGGTAATGATTCATATACACATTATCTAGATATAAGGTCCATATAGTATGTACTATTAGTACATACACACAGTATGTACTATTTGTCCATACATATGTGTACAGATTGTACAAGACAATACAAGCACTGACAGCAAGCATCAGCTGAGGTGTGAGCTATTCTGAAGTTTACTGCTCATTATAAGGGCTTTCTATTGAACAAAATCATCCAGCGGCAAAAATGGCTCTTCAGAGTGGCATTTTAAAAGCCCTGAAACAGCCTGTGGATTTATCCGTATCAGTTTGGAGAAAACAACTCACTCTCCTGATGCTCATGGCTGTGGAATACAGAATTAAACAGAGCAGCATGGCATTGTTTTGGACAGTTCTTTGAAGGGTTATACAAGCTGAGTCAGTAACAGTCTTGGAAAAGGAAAAAAACTCTTTCAGAGGCATGTTTCTGTGAAATTCTTTTGCTTGCAGGTTTGTTATTGCAAAGCTGAGACGACATCATATAGGTTTAAGTTAGGTTTCACACTGTAACCTTCAGCTTTGTAGCTGCTTTTTTAAGCAGATATAAAAATAAGCACAAATGAGACATAAAAAAGTACAGAGATAAAATATTAATGTGGATTATATAGCTCTGATAATTAGATCTCAGGAGAAGCTGGATGGAAATCCGGTCATACTAAAATCTCAGTATCTGAGTTTGGATTGTATATTTTGGTATCTTGGAAAATCTGAAGCCAATTTGAGACACCCTGAAATCTCTCTGGAGTCTTTTTCTCAGGTTAAAACTCAGAGCAGTAGTCAAAAGCCTCTGAATTCCATTTAGCCTCATTGCTCTCTATGGGAAACAACTCGGCTCAATTTCATTGGTAATTTTTCTTTCCTATTCAGCAGGTGTAACCAAAACCTATTAAGTTTGAATTGCACACAGCAGAAAAATGGTTTTGGAGAGTTGTATCTGTCAAGTTAACTTGTGATGTCTGAAACACACTGAAGGTGGAAACAAATGAGCAACGACAAGCTAACAGCCACTTTCCTGAAGCTCTCCAGCTCCTGTCTCACTACTTTAACTCTAATTGGGACTGTTCCATTATTGAGCTCTGCAACAATTCCTCACTATGTGTATGTGATTTACCTTTTTGGGGTTGTTGAAGCCTGGTTTGCAGAACTGCTTATAATAATCCCAGTGGCTCTTGTTGAATCTATAAAGGAGCTGCATATCAGTGTAGGTCGCAAATCGATCCGGGCACTTGGAAACGCACATCTAGTGATGGTAAAGCAAAAAATTGTTTAAGAATAAGCAACAGTCAGTAAGTGTAAAGGTTTGTCAATAATTGTAATAAATCTGGTGTGAGGACAGGTGTATTACCTGAGTGGTAGGGCACTGGAGGTTTATCAGGACAGATGGACTGGCACATTTTAGTATGTTGAAGTAGAATAATATGGCTTTCTTTCTATGGAAAAAAATCAACATGTAAATCATGTAAACTGTAAACCAAAAAGATGGTCTGATGTTATCTTGTGCTTTTCTACACTGAAAATTTTTCACAGATAAAAAGCGTTTGTTGTTTGCATAATATTTGGCCAGTAGGTGTCACTGGAGCTTTTCACATTGACTCACAAAGAGTATTGGGATGAAAACGCTTTAAGCCGCTTTCCACTCAGGGAATTATTAGCAATGCTTTTGATGCCGTAATAAAACTATTTGCAGCATTGCTTTGTACAATTTGTGATGACAGTTAACCCTGATTTAAAACCATAAAATTATTGCCATTTATGCATTTGGCAGACACTTGTATCTACGGCAACACCATTAAGTTATACATTTTTTAAATACACACATTCCCTGAGAATTGAACCTATGACCTTGCTATTGTTAGTGCTATGCCCTACCAATTAAACTATAGTAACAAAGTTGATGGCCAACATTCTCTGCCATGCTGATGAATTGAAACACTGAGAAAAATATTTATGTCTGGACAAAGGACAGCATTTAGAGCTTGTTTCAGATACGCCTACCCATAATCTCTTAAGGCACTGAGGGTTACATCTCTAATTCTAAAGAACCACACAGATCCAAAATCTTCCATTCCACCACAGAGAAACACATCTCTCTTTATAGCTGTGCATAACAAACATTCTTATCATCGTGCCCCAGCTCTGCTAATGAGCAATTCTTTATTTCCCCCAAGGTTACGTGGTGCCAATCAGCACAGAACTCCACAAAAGGGAATTCAGCATAAAAAGATACAGATTTTTGAAAGGCATTATAACAAGAATTACGCACTTCAAATAAATAGAAGCACAGAAATAAAGGGTGCAATTACTATAAGTGTAACAATCTGAATATACTAATTACGAAGGATTTGATTGGATGAGCTGCATGTTGGTTTCTCCCATTCAAGCTAATAATTGGCTGGTGAAGTTTTTGGCACTTACGCATTGGTTGTGCCCTTCTGCCCACAGAACTGACCAGTGCTGTCTGTGGGGTAAATGACTTTCCTTGGGTCGCCATGAATCCAAGCTACAACAAACAAGAGAGCGTCATTTAGTCAATCATAACTTTTAGTTGGACAGAAGTTCCCAAATGACATCAATCACCCTTCAAAGGGTCATAAAATAAAATATTGAATTTTTCTTGCTCTTTGGAAATAAGGGATTCAGACATCAACTCTCAGAACTCAAAACCTTTTCCCCAAGTTCAAAAAGACCATATATTAAAACTTAACTGATTAAGATTCTAAAACAAGTGGCTTGTTTTAGAATCTCTGCTTTTATAATGATGTTAGTTAATTAACAAAGGACTGCCCACATCAGTCACACATATACAGTGTGACACCTGTACAGTCACAGGGAGAAGGAAGGATTGAACTATTATTCCTGAACACCGAACATTCCAGTTTGTATAAATAAGACTAAGATATGGGGGAGTCTGCAAAATGTTAGGAAAGAGTAGCTTATGTTATTTTTGATCAAAATCTCTAAACTTTGCAGAGACCTTAATAGTTTGTATGGCATATTTTAGCACTGATTTTATGACTCTGTACTGAGGTAATGCAGGCCATAACTGAAGCATGAGGCACCAGCAACTATATTAAACCTGATGAGATCAATTTATCACGATGCACTATCATACCTTGGGATCTATAAACGTTTGCAGCTACCTA
>JAZGTK010001379.1:8050-28077 GCA_036877625.1 Ambastaia sidthimunki
TATAAAGACAAACAAATTAAAGACTAACTACAGACAGGTGAGACTAATTAGACATGACAAGAACAGGAACTCCAAATATGGACAAACATGGGACAAACCAAAATGACAGTCCAGACAGGGATGTTACAAAAGCAACGTTCCCAGCACTTTGCTAAATCTATGCCATGTAGAATACAGGAATAAGGAAAAGAGAAGCAGTAGAATAAATCTATTTTAGTACAATTTGTCATGTTGTATGTAGTTCTTTCAATGCTGCTTTTTATATCTAAATAAAAAATTACATTTCTTCGTCCACTCCTTTCTGTTTTGTTTCTCCTTACTCATATTGAGATGGGGTGAGTAGTCTTTACACTGAGAGGGGACAATATCAGCAATGTGAGAAAGGTCCAACGTTACATTCTGTGAGATTAAAAGAAGTCTTTGTGAGGTTAGACCTATCCCACATGGCTTGTGTTTTTTCTAGAGACCTCTGTCCTATCATCCACCTAAATCATCACTTACCTTCACCATCATCAATATTTTCATCATCACCACTGACTGGCTGATGTCTTTTAAAAGGGTTGTGTGGTTTTCGAGGGAGTGATCTATGAACGATGTATCTGCAGAATCACAATTCAAGGCTTTTTGAGACATAGCAGTGTGATTCCAGATTATACACACCTTTAGAGTGATGTATGCTCTTGTTATCTCTTTTCCTTCACAGAATGGGCTCAATGGGCTGCATTTGGCCTCAAAAGAAGGCCATGTTAAAATGGTGTTGGAACTTCTGCACCATGGTATTGTACTTGAGACAACCACAAAGGTAAGATATAGACCTACAGTTGCCCCCAAGATATATTTGGACACTAAAGCCACACTTAAAAATGTATGAAATTTTTGTGTATTGCATTATATGACTAAAATATAAAACCAAGTGTCCATTTATATAATTACCTTTAACTAACTAGTATGAAATGCTTTGTTCACACAGACGCAGAATGTCAAAAGTGATAACCACATTTCATACTGAATTGACACCCTTAGAGTTTGGAACCTGACCACATTTTGGTAAATAAAAACACCCCAATTGAGCTGCTCTTGTAAATAAAAAAAAATGTAAATCAGGGCTTTACAAGTTTATGTTTTTGACTTGCCAGTCAGCGTTGCTAGTGGTTTTCCAATCTCTAGCCAGAATTCTTTGCTCCACAAAAAGTGATAAAGATAACTGGATATTTTAATTGCATGCAATTGCTTGGACATTTTATTTGAACAAGAATGTGTGTTAACACTAGTAGGACACAATGTCACTACATTTATGCAGTTACAACAGTATGTAACGTTTTGGTTAAACGAAAAATTAAAATTTATAGTAATGAGTTTGCAAATTTATATAGATTTAAAAGTCTGTCCAATTTCATGGAAAATGTTTAACAACTGAGGAATGTTTCAACAGACATGGCAGGGGCATAATGTTATTGATTTGCAGCTCGTAGAAAACAGGCAACCAAACAAATAAGCAAACAAACAGACTGTGGGAAATTAGTAAAAAAGTCAATCACATATTATTCCTATTGTTTCTCAGTGACCCAGGCTATGGCTGTAGTCATCATTAAATGGCAAAAGGGTGATAGCACAATTACATATCCAAGATTGCAGCTGAGGTTGGTCTGAATCTGGTCTGGATAAGGACTGGATACTGCTGACTACAGTGACCTTGGGGAAATGAAAGACAGACAGACTGATAGCAGTGCATCGCATTCTTTGCCATGTGATGTAGCAAGTACATCTGTACTTATAGTAAGTGTCCCCAGTTCAGATTTTTTTCCCCGATATTAAATGCAGTCTAACAATCTTTTAACAGACGTAAGCCATAAAACCATTGGACTATGTGTAGACTTGATTAAAGAGATGGGTCTTTAATCTAGATTTAAACTGCCAGAGTGTGTCTGCCTTCTGACCAGTGCTGGGAAGACTGTTCCAGAGTTTGGGCACTAAGCAGGAAAATTATCTACCATCCGCACTTGATTTTGAAATTGTAGGTATTATTAACCAGCCAGAATATTGTGATGCAGTAAACACGAAAGACTATAATGAGAGAGGAGCTCGCTCAGGTACTGAGGGGATAAACTTCTCAGAGCCTTATAGGTAATTAGTACAATTAAAGTTTATGTGTTACCTAATAGGCAGCCAATTAATAGTTGATAGAATGGGGCTAATAGGGTCATTCTTTTTCGTTCTTAAAGTATAAATGCATTAATTAATTTTTCTGTTTGACAAATAGCATGTCGCAATTTTGATATATTTTAAGATGAAAAAATTTTCATCTTATTAGATTTAAACTGCTGTGTGGAAGATTTTGGTCCAATAATTAAAATACTGTTTTGTTTGAATTTAGTAGTAGAAAGTTGCTAGTCATCCAAGTTTTGATAAGTTTAGTTTGATAACTTCTGTAGGTTTGGTGAATGTATGCGTCGGGTTGGGCCTAAACAAAATGTACAGCTGAGTATTATCAGCATAACAATGAAAACTTATTCCATGTCTCTTAATAATTGCTCCCAGAGGTAGCATATAAAGGATAAAAAGCATAAACCCAAGCACTGAGCCCTGCGGCACACCATACTGAACTTGTGATCGATATGACACCTTTTCACTCACTGCAACAAACTGGAGTCAGTCAGATAAATATGAATTAAAACGATGCCAGTGCAGTTCAAGCCTGTTTAAGAGAATGATATGGTCAGTAATGTCAAAGGCTGCACTAAGGTCGAGTAGAACTAGAAACGTGATGCAGCCAAGATCAACAAGATCAGCTGATCAATTGAGTTTTAACCTGTTAAACTGACCGATCCATCCAGACAGGCCCAACATGCTTATGTTTATCAACTTTAAACATTTACTATGTACATTATTTGAATGTCCGAGAACAGCTTTAAACTTAACATGCTATACATCATTACAAATCTCAGAGTTTAGCTTTGGTATTCGAACATTGTTCCATAAAATTTTTTAAGCAACAGTAATACAATAATTTGTGCAAGGAGTGCAAATCATTACATCCATTCATAACTTCACACCATAGCTTTATTATGAAACTGCGTTATAATCATGAATCCAAATGGGGTTGCACTGATAAATAACCCATACCAAGTGTTCACAATATAACATCTATTTGCACTTTTAGTCAAGGAACGTAATAAATTGGAGAAATATATATTTTTGCATTGTTTATATCAGATTTTGCATAACCATCTCGCATCGTTGTTTTCCATCAAAGTATGCAAGCAACACAGTGTTACTGTGGTAAATCTTATCTGTTACAGTTTTATTTTGTTAAATTAGCCCGCACACAAAATTCATATATCGAAAGCAGGTGATAAGGTCAGTCTTTACAACTTGTTATTTTGCAGTTCATCTCATACACCTGTCCGTTACAATCCAGTACAGTACTGTATTTCTATGAACTGTTTTTGTGGCTTTAAATGATTAGTTTGTGAAATTTTCTAGCAAAACACTATTGTGTTTGATTAATTATTTTATTCCATTCCAGACATATTGTAACGAAGGAGTCAGAGACGTGCGGGTCCATGTGCAGGTTTTTATTAAACACAAAAGTAAACAGGCAAAGGTCAACAATGGCAAACAGTAATGGCAAAGGCAAACCAGAATCAGAGTCAAGGCACAGGCGAAGTTCGAGGCAGGCGGCAGGCAAAGGGATATCCGTGATACAGGCAGGAGTCGAGGCAGGCGGCAGACAGAAAACGTAATCCAATAAACAATCCAAGTAACAGGGCAGGCAGCAAACAATCAAACAACGAGGAACAGACCAGGGTAATAACAGGATATCCAAAACAGGTAAAACGCTCAGAATTGCGGAAAACAAGGAAAAGAGGAAAACAAGACTTCGCCCTGATACAGAGTTTGAGCAGAGTTTATATACAGAGTCCTTGTTACTTGGACTGTTACTTGGACTACGTTTCCCAGCAGCCACCATAGCTGGGGCTGATCACTCCCCCTCGTTACACACCTGTTTCCCGTTTGCTCATTATGGACCATATAAATACCCACACAACTCACACCTTGTTGCGAAGTCTTGTTTTGTCTTGGTGAACAATTCTGAGTGTTTTCTCTTGTGTATATTTTCCTGTGTATTACCTGGACTGTTTATTGGATTCTGTTTGTTTGCTGCCTGCCCTGATTATCTGCCTGTCTAACGATTACGAGTTTGGATTACCTATTGCATTGTTGTTTACTTGTGATTGACCCCTGCCTGTTTGACTACAAAAATAAATTGCTTGCATATGGATCCGCAGTCTCTGGACTCTTCGTTACACATATAGTCACTTTAGTTCAATTTAAAATTAAATTCAAATTTATTTACATATCATTTTCACAATGATGCATTGAATTTGAAAAAAGAAAGCACAGAAAAAGGAAAATTATAATATATATAGAATACATGGTAATACTGGTAAGACTAGGATAATAGTAATAGATTTAAGAATAACATGATGAGCATGATAGATATCATAATAAACCAGACATGTCTTTCCAGTTTAGGTAGAAAAGGTGGATCCTTAACAAAAAAGAGTTACTGTATATACAATTATATGAAAAGAATTATATAGAATTTGCAAATTAAATAGAATTATATATAATTACATAGAATTGCACATGAAAATCATATAAAAACAGAAGTATTTTAATATACAAAAAGAATTTGCAGTAATACCATGTAATGTACATAAGCGTTACAAAAATAAAAAAGAATATAGCTTCAAGCAGCAATGCCAAGGCAAGCCAAAGACAAAGGGCACAAAGACAAATATTTGTGGACATCTATGGAGTGATTTTCCGGACAATTTTCAAAAGGAATTGCAAATTGTATTTGCAATTGATTTTTCCATATGTGGACGCATAAATTGTGCCATAATCCAAATGCAAATGCAAATATTTCATTATCGTTTGCGTTTTCGCATGCGCACAGTGACTGCCAAATTTTACATAGAAATGCAAAGTCTATTTGCATCTGTATTTGCTATGACTTACGAGTAACGACCCTGTCATATTTAAATAGCAATCTCAATTTCCAGCTTAGCCTTTTCACTTTCTCTGCGTCACGTATGTAGCTGCCAAAACTCAAACGCAATCGCAATTCATTTTGCATTTGAATTTCCGAGGCATTACACCGAAATCTGTCAATCAACGTCAGAGGTGGGACTAATACTGTGGGGCGTGATCATCTCTAGTGGTATGTCAATCAAAGGACGTCCTGGTCCTTTAGTTGTTCTGTCCCGTACAAAAAGCCTGTAAGCCACTTCACTCAGATTGGTACGGAGCCCCCGAGGGGGACATAAAAAATAAAAAAAAACAGTAGGAAAAAAAAAACGTACGTAGTTTTGCGAGATCTCGCAATACTTTTTGTTTCGATATTATTGTATACTGTTTTATAATGTAGTACAATACTGAGGTGCAGATAATTGCCTGATGATGATGGATTTCGAAAAATAGGTTTAAAAACATAAATAAAACCACTAACAGCAATATAAAATAATTCATATATTTTGATCAATAGTTGGCACTGTCAACATATCATTATGAGACAATCAGGATGTGGTCACAATATGGTAAAGCATTGTTGAGACACAAACCGAGATAATTTTTGTACAATCTAGAAGTTAAAAAAAGTAGGTTTTCAAAGTAACTAAAAATGTTGGATAGGAAGCACAGTCTATTATGACAAATGTGGACTCATAACACTCGACATAAGCAAAGGATAAGTCTCATGACAATAAGGAACATTAATCAAAAGTTATAAGCAATTTCATGAATTTTGTTATACCTTTTGACCACTGGGGGTGCCAGCTCCAAACTTTGCAAGTACCCCCAGACAATGAGGATGATGAACCATACCAAGTTTTGTAAAGATACGCAATTGTGCTCGGAAAATATTGCATTTTACAACATAATTAAAAATTGACGACGCCCAAAACAGCTGACCAACGAACACTGGATATTGTTTGACTCAACATGCCTCAAGGAATCTAAAAAGACCACTTTCATGATTTTAGGCCAAAGTTTTTAAAAGTTACAAGCAAAATAGCCATTTCTCTATCTTAAACTTTCTATCAAGACCAGATGACCAGGTAGCCGGGATGGAACGACCATAAGACAGATCAGTGGGACTATGATGGACTTAATTTTAATATTAACTACTTACCTACCTCCAGCCTAGTTAATTCAATAATTTGTTGCCTGCCTAGTCACAGCAGTGCAATGTCAAAGTTGCAATTAATAACAATATGCTTTTGTCACCATCTTTGTTTCCTCAGTACTCTACATTTGCCACAAAATCAGACTCAACATTTTTAAAATAATATGTAATTACAAATCAGTATTATCAGTTCTCCATTATTATCCAAGAAAGTTACGAATGTCAGCTTTAATGTGCCAGAGGAGAACAGAGCCTGGTTTCTTCCAAGGTTTTATTCTTCATCTACACATCATTGGAGTTTTGGTTGCTTGCCACCGTTGCCCTGTTGGCTTGCTTACTAGGAGACTGCTGACATTTAACTTAGCTTAGTGTTTTGTAAATTGTTAATACTGCTTTTAGCATAATGATCTAATTACGGTCCTAAAGACTCTCTTATTTTGTTATTACTTTGTCTTCCATTCTCTTTCATTGTGTAATGTTCAGGTATTTTATGGCATTATTGCAAATCCCTTTACACCCCTGTCCCATAAAATGTTATAATCTTTCTATGCGTCATTTCCATGTAAGACGGAACAACATAATCTGCTTAATGTGATGCATGTCATCTATCATGTTAATTGACAAAATGTTGCATAGTCTCAGAAGTACATACATTTTAATATGTAGTCTAAATGTAGTCTACATTTCCCTCTTATAGACCACTGAGAGAGGTATGAACCTTTGTACTTGTAAGGTGGAGCCTTTGTACCATATATTCTGTTTTCAGTGTTGTACATGTTTGACAGTTTTTCTGTTTTATTTTGCATTATATATATATGCTTTAAAGCAATGCAGTATTTTAAAAAGCGCTATATAAATAAAATTTAATTTAATAAAAAAAAAATCAAAATGGCAGGAAAATTTTCATGACGGAAAATGACGTCATGGGGTGTGTTGGAATCTGCATGAGCCAGGCACTTCAGTTGCTACCTGCCAGCACTGGAATCAAACCAGCAACCTACTGATTACAAGCCCAACTCACTAATCAGTAGGCCACAACTGCCCCCAGATTGTTGACAAAGCAGTCTTTAGTGGCATAAGTTATAGTTCTAACCTATTTGTAACAAGGAGCTGACAATAGGGTTAAAATAGGGTTCCAGCACTTCATGCTTGGACCCCTACAAAGATGTGAAACTGGAAATGTCAGGCTAAAAAAGTAAAGTAACCTACATTTTCGTAGAAACACATTCGTAGAAAGGATTTTTATGGACATTTAAGTGTGTGACATAAGTGTCTGACAGTTTTTGTCAGTTATGATGACCCATAACCGAAATGTGACCTCTGCTTTTAACCCATCCTTTGTGAGGAGTGAACACACACTGCAAGTCGTGAACACACACACCCGGAGCAGTGGGCAGCTATCCCTGCAGCGCCCAGGGAGCAATCAGGGGTTAGGTTGCTCCCCGGGGGGTTAGCAATCAGGGGTTAGGAGCACTTCAGTTGCTACCTGCCGGCGCTGGAACCGAACAAGCAGCCTACTGATTACAAGCCCGACTCCTTAACCAGTAGACCACGACTGCCCATTTAAGGCAAATGAGAAGTCAAAGACATTTTATATTAAAAGTTCTTGTATTCTATCTACAAATAGGAATCATTTAATTGAGACATTGTAACACAGTTTTCTAGAAACAGATAGAAAAGATATTGAATGCTATATTTAAATATCAGCATATCCTTAAGGATGACCCAACATTAAATGGAATATATAATAAGGGGCCATAAGTAACTTAGAACAAGAAATAACATTAAAGATAGGATATTGAAAGTACAAAAGCCCTAAATCGCAATGTGAAATAGAAACATGGTGAAGAATTTTTTTTCCTATGTTCCTTCTTGAGACCAAGTCCTAAGAATTTCATTTTCAATGAATAATATTTTTTTTAAAGAGGAAAAAAAAAACTTTTGAGGAGAAAAAGGAGCATTGCATGTTACAAAGACTTTAAAAGGCACCTGCAAAATACGTCATCAGATTTTAAGTCTGAAGGAAGGCCATGCAGGCAGGACTGAGGCATGGCAAAGCAAGACAGCATCTCGTTCCTTGCCTCAGGAAACTGGGTTACATACGTAACCTAAGACGTTGCCTTTTGAGGGAACTCGACACTGCGTCAAGCTTGACGTTATGAGAAACATTAATGCCCACTATGCCACCTTGTGGATATAGTCTGGTCTAGTGTGCAAAATTAAAACCAGGGGCAATATCAAAGCAGGCAGCGTCTATGGAAAGAGCCTGTAGATCCCCTACCCGCTTTGAGCATGGTGTCACTCACACCATGATGCAAAGAGCTGCCACTTCAGAGCATACAATCTCCTAGTAGACAGAGCTCTGGGACTCAGAATGGTCTCAACCTCGGTTTAAAGACCAGCATTTAAGAGATAGCTGACCTTGGTTGGGGTGGAGCTCCTTGAACACCTCTGAATGCTTCTTAGCAACATGATATCTGTTAAAGGCGAAAAAAGTGGTGTTGCTGAACAGACCCTGAGGAGCAATCAGAGCATTCAGCAGGATGTGCTCATTTGATTTGGCGGGGAGTGTGAGAGAAAAGGCGTGGCTCATCTACCACTGCTCCTCAACCAAATCATGCTGCAAACCCTACGACTGCAGCATCTGCTTTTGAAAAGTGTTCCCCATAGTGTCAAGTTTGTTGCAGCGTTGAGTTCCCTTGAAAGGGAAACTTTTTTAAAAAAGAAAAATTAATCCAAATAAACTTTTATGTGTAATTAATTTGGAATTGGATTAAGTTTCAATTACGAAAAATATTAAGTTTTTTAATAGGTGTATATTTATATGGTGTATATTTTTTTAGCCTGAGTGGTTGCTGTTTGTTTGAGTTAATTGTCTAATTATCTCATTAATTGAACCAACCTTTATGAGCGCACTATACCATTTAGTCATTCACTGTGTTGTCTGACATGTAGTAGGTTTTAAAAGAAAAAGTCTTTACATGTTTTGTACCCTGATGAAGGCAATACAGCTAAAACACTGGTTAATTTTAATACAATTAAATGTTCTAACCTTCTACCACAAGTCTTTCTGGATTTTCTACAACTCTCCAAATTTTTGTTTTTTTTTGCATGCATATTGTAAGTGGGTAAAATTGTGCTGAATGTTTTCCTTTCCAAGCAAGCGTGTGACTATTTAAAACAAAAAAAATGTTTGCAGTACAAAAGATCACCAGTACCAAATGGGATTTCCTGTGCATTTTTTAAGGTATTAAAGTTTGCTTTTTGAACTAACTATTGTTGTTTTTAACATCAAGGAAGAGGTCTCGTAGTTTATATTAAGCATATATTTAATACGTTTTATAACTTGTGGATGCCTGTTTTTTAATTTTTGGTTCTGTAAACATTTGCGGTTCTAAGATTTATATAAGAGGGTCTTTTTCTTCAAAGTATTCATATAACTCATGAATGTTGATTTTATTGTAAAACTGAAAATAAGCAAAAAATGTATTGCTTGAAAATGTTATGTTCTTGGGTTTTATTTCCTCCCCCCCCTCTTTTCCTCCAAAATAATTGCTAACTGGCTTGAGATTTTATATAATGCAGAGAGATTCATATATATTTAAGTGTGGTTTAAATACTGTAAACACTAAGTACATGTAAGTGTGTTTTGGTCATTGTTTAAGCCTTTTTATTAAGCAAATAAAAGCTTCATACAAATAATTTGTTTAAATATGCATAATTGCTGCTTCAAATTAGAATAACGTTACTGTAATTGATTTTTTTAAGTCTTCAATAATGTTGTCTCTCATAAAATATTACATCTGTTATAGAAGGGAAATACTGCACTTCACATTGCTGCATTAGCTGGACAGGAACAGGTGGTCACAGAGCTGGTTAACTATGGAGCCAATGTGAACGCTCAGTCACAGGTCAGCAACCAACAGGAACGCTAACATTTTTTTAAGAGTCCTTGCACAATATGTTGCATTGTCAAATGTTTGTAAGCACACAGTGAAACTCGATACATTATATATAGTGGTGTTTATGTGTGTAGTTGCATAAGTTTGATTGCATACAGTATTGCTGTCCAAACTAAAATCTATTTGCCTCTATTTTCATCTGTGTATTTGTGTGGTTTTGTTAGTTTTGGTATTGTATCTGTATATGGGTGTATATGTCTGTGTGTAACAGAAAGGCTTTACTCCACTCTACATGGCTGCACAAGAGAACCATCTGGAGGTTGTAAAGTTTCTTCTGGACAACGGTGCCAATCAGACAATTCCAACTGAGGTAACTCTTGAAGTCTTGCATATTACTATTTAAATGCAAATTTTATTTGCAAATTGCTCTGTATTTAGAGACACAAAATCCACATACAATCCAAAATGGCCAACTTCCTGTTTGGTGGAGCTAATGAATGTAATTTTGAAAGTTGTCAGGCTTGATAAAAAACATATACCAAGTTTAATGATTGTAGGTAAAGTTAATGTCATCACTTCAGTCAAAAGGGGGCACTACCGAGCTCCCCCCATGTACATGTCTAAGCTTAATGGCCAACCACTGTGTGCACTACATGCACTTTCACAAAATCCAAAATGGCAGGCACTGTTAAATGAATGCAGGCAACACAAGTGCTTCAAACTTCAGAGAATTAGAAATGGATAATACAACAAGCAAACTTGACACTTTAAAGTCGTAGCCCTGTTCTGGAGGGGGGATGGTGTAGCTGGTGTGGGGATGGGGACCCTCATGGTGTGAGGATGGCGTGGAGTTTCTGTTCTCACCAAAATAGGGGCTATTAGGGCATAGTATAATAAATGATCTGTGGGGTATTTTGAGCTGAAACTTCACAAACTTATTTTGGAGACACCTGAGACTTAAGTTACATCTCATAAAAATGGACACAATAGTTCCTCTTTAAGCAAACAACTAGCATTAACATTTCTATATTGCCAGAACTAAAAATATATACAGAACTAAAAATACAATACTTAGTTGGGCTGGGCAAAAGAAATAATTATTTTTTATCTCTGTTTAATCTGTTTAATGCTACTGGTGATGCATGGCCAGAAAAAAGAAATCAAGCTGTCTTTCTACATGCCTTGTTCACTGAACAACAAAAAATGTTTTATATCTTAGCAGCAATACCTATACTATGGCTGTTGCTTTACTGAAAATAAATATTACTTCTGCTGGTAATGTCATTGTGGAGTTGCGCAAAGTTAAGCAAAGAACGCAGCGGACTGATGAAACTATTAACCAGTACCTAGCTGCCTTACGGGAGCTGCCTCATGTGACTTCAGAGACATGTAAGAGCACGATACATTTTCAATTCATATTTATGTGTATAACTTTTTACAATACATATTGATTCAAAGTTGCTTTACAGAAATGCAACAGAATGTACATTGCCAAAAAATGATATTTATAATAATTAAAGAATTTGCAGATATTGCAGGTGTTCATCTGTAGTCATCTTAAGAGGCTGGATCCATGCTGGAGCAGGGGTAATCTGAAGCTACCCCAGGATTGATATCCCAAAATAAAAAAAAACAGAATACAGAAACAGAATAATTAGTGTAGCTGCTGTTCATAACGTTAAGAGCATAACAAGATAATCATCAGTTCCCTTTCAGGAACTCGAGCTGCGTCGAAACACTTTGAGAACACCTCCAGCTCTTATGCACTCTGAATCACGTGTAAAATCCGTCCAATCAGTGGGGCGATACGTCACAGGCGGGGTGACGTCATGACCAGGAAGCTTAAAAGCACATGCACTGAGCCAACCGGCAGCTTCTGTCATTCAGCGAAGCGCTCAGTGTGAAATTGTCTGTTTATTTATTGTCTGCCTTTACAAAGTAGGATATTTAAATAATGTCTAAAGCTAAAGAAAAGACAAAGGGGGTAGAGCATAACACTCAACTTTTTTGTGTGTTTTTCCTCACCCGCGATAGAAAGACTATCCACGAGGGGATACACGCGGTTTATGCATTGTGTGTTTGGGAGTGAAGCACCCTCAGTCATTTCTTGAGGGAGATGACTGCCCGCTCATGAGCGGGTTTCAATTGCTTCGCTCCCGGAAGGCTTTCTTTGAGGAGAGAGCTTTCGCTAGCGTTGTGTCGGAGCGAAGCATGCTTAGTCACCTCTCGAGGGAGCTGACTGCCCGTTTGTGAGCGGGTTTCAATGCATTTGCTTTGCTTCTGGAAGGCTTTCTTTGAGAAGAGAACCTCCGCTAGTGCTGTTTGGGAGCAAAGCACGCTCAGTCTTCTCTCGAAAGAGCTGACTGCCCACTTGTGAGCGAGTTTCAATGCAATCGCTTTGGTCCCGGAAGGCTTTCTTTGAGGAGAAAGCCTTCGTTAGCATTCTCGCGACGCTGGCAGCTGCGCTGATGTGCGTTCGCTGATGTATCTGGCAAATTGAGACAGTCACGCCCCATCTCGTTCATCACCCGCCAGATTCCACTACCTCTACAGAAGTTCCTGGTGAGTTTGAATCGGAAGTTCCCTTTAGAGGCCACCGGTCTATTCACTCCAAAAATGCCAGAGACCAGTCTTAAGAGACTGGTTCCCTTAAGAGACCATCTGGCAGCCTGGGAAAGGCTACCACACAGGTATCAATGGGTCCTGCGTACAGTAGAACTAGGCTACAGAATTCAATTCTATCACCGTCTGCCTACTTTCGGCGGGGTTCTCTCCACATTAGTGGATCCAGCGCAGGCTCTGGTTATGGAGCAAGAAGTACAAACTCTCCTGAAGAAGGAGGCCATCGAGGTGGTCACTCCTTAGCAGAAAGAATTATGGCTCTATAGCAGTTACTTCATTGTTCCCAAGAAGGATGGAGGGTTGCATCCTATTTTAGATCTGTATCTCCTAAACCGCTCAGTCATGAGACTGAAGTCCAAGATGCTTACTGTGAAACAGATCTTGTCCCAAATCAGGTCTGAGGACTGGTTTGTCACGATCGATCTGGAAGATGCTTTTTTTTCATATACCCATCCTTCCTCAACACAGAAAGTTCCTGAGGTTTGCTTTTAGGGGCAAGGCTTACCAATATCAGGTTCTTTCTTTCGGCATAGCACTCTCACCCCGTGCTTTCACAAAAAGTTGTGGATGCAGCGCATACTCAATTGTATCGATGATTGGTTGATATTAGCTCACTCAGAGCAGGTGGAAGTTCCGCATCACAATGTCGTTCTAAACCACATGAAACAGTTGGGGTTTAGACTGAACACCGAGAAAAGTGTGCTTCTCCAGCACAGAGAACTACTTATCTGGGTGTAGTTTGGGATTCAGTGCAGTCACGAGAGTCGAAGAAGGCCAATCACTCACTGTGAAGCAGTTTAACAACTGCTAGGTGTCTTGACAACTGCATCCAATGTGATTCCATTCGGCCTGCTGCACATGAGGCCCTTACAGAGGTGGCTAAAAACAAAGGGATTTTCCCCGAGGGGAAGTTCTTCCGCAAAATCACGGTCACGCAGTGCTGCCTTCAGTCCTTAGATACATGGAAGAAACCTTGGTTCCTCACTCAGGGCCCAGTACTGGGAGCTCTTTGCTGCAGTGTCTCACTTGCGACAGATGCATCCCTCCCTGGTTAGGGGGCGGTCATGAAAGACCCTGCCCTTGGTCTGTGGAGAGGTCGCCACCTTTCTTGGCACATCGCACCAGGGGCCACGAATTACCTCCGCCTCCTCATTGCATCCACCAAAAGATCTTAAAAGAAGTGCACCTGCTTACACTTGTGAATAATTTGCCGTTTTTTCAGTGCTGCCTGTAGAATAGACTGTAGAATACGCTTCGTGGTGGGTCATCCTCCCGGAGCAGGTCGGAGCGATCGGTGCGCTCTCTCAATCTCAAGCCTGAGATCAAAACAGAGGTCGAGCCATTTCTGTATCATTTCTCTCAAGAATTGGGGAAGCAGAGTAGAGCCCTCAGCTCGAATAAGCCGATGATTCGCAGATTCTTATGTCTTCCTCAATTTTCTGAATCATCCACTTTAGCCAGAAGCTGAGTCACTGTTTTTGTCAAAGTAGACAGTTCACTTTCCCGAGCCAGCAGAGCGTCCTCTGTGGAAGAGATTCTGTTTTCAGCTTCCATTATGCAGGATTTACTCGAAGACACTCTATGTGACAAACTGGATAAAGTCTCATGAACTGCAGAAACTGAAGTCAATATAGCATTTAAACGTCTTTCAATAGTGTCGAAGCGGCCATTGATATTCCCCAATTGGGTACTAGGCACTCGTATTTCGTTTAAAACTGGGTCCGTTTGTTATAATGAAGTCGAAGATGTTTCTGCTGACGCAGTTTGTTTCTTTTTCTGTGACCGCGAGGTTGTGAAAAGTGGAAAGTCCCTTGGATTTTAAGTCCCTGACATATTAGTCGTATGTTAATCTTTTTAATCAGGAGATTCTTTGGCTTTAATCAAGGAGGGTAGCGATTTATTAAACAATCAAGAACGGAGCTACAATTTAGGTGACCATCTTCTCCAGCATCCGCGAGCCCATAGCGTTTTGATGCAGCGTCGCGTTTCCTTAGGGAACCAGGGTTACATATGTAACCTGAGGCGGTTTCTCCATTTTAACTCGTGCTGAGGCTTCTCCAGTCTAACTTAAGATGTGATATTCTCCATTCAAGCACAGTTTTACTGTATTCTAGATATTTATACCGTATTCTGTATACACATATTTGCGGTAGCATGAGGTATAAAATACTTAACAATTTCTGACACATTCAGAATAAGTCAAATTAACAATTTATTTTGCCAGGCAGGTACACTTAAATAATTTAATTACAATCAATACAGACCATAGATCATAATAATTTAAAAGGTGAGCATATAAAACATAAAAACAAAGATTTTTGTGAAAGTCATACCTGGCAATGGATACACACACTGATTGTGTGAAAAGTTCTGTTTACAGAAACCTTTCTTGGCAATAGGAACACACAGCAATTATGTGGGAAGTTCTGGTTACAGAAGGCTTCCTTGGCAATAGGAACACACAGTAATTGTGTGGGAAGTTCTGGTTACAGAAGGCTTTCCTGAGGCTTTTGCCAAGCCACCTTCTATACACAGATAAGAGAAAGAGTCATAAACTGGGATAGTTAACGCAATAAATTTTTCTTGATTAATGACATGTTCTTTCAAATTAACCCAGCACTGATAACTAGACCAGCTGCCTTACATATGCCTTAAAATGACCAACAAAAATTGGTGAATGGAATTTGCATACTAGACTCTGCCCTGGATATATAAGCGGGCTGGCGTGCAACACTTACGATTTTGTTCTTCTGAGCTGCAGATGTTGCGGTTCCAATGCCTCACATATTTACAATCTTTCTTCTTCTTGCTGTAAACATACGGTGCATTCAGCAGTGGTTTTTGGTGATTCGCCAGGAGGATTTGTTTGCCTCTATAGACTGAACAGTGGAACAGGCCAATGATTCCTATAAAACTCATTCAGAGGCTCCTTGGGCATATGGCATCCTCGGTGGTGGTAGCTCCACTCAGGTTGATGCATATGAGACTGCTCCAGCACTAGTTCCAGGACCGAGTCAAGGGGTGTACACTGGGGGGTAATCAGTGATGCAGTGATTGACACTAAGTTACATTTGCAATTGCTCTAAGGGGGGTCTTTTGTAGGGACCTCTGCAATATGGAACAGGCATGGATTGGCATGTAAGCATTTCATGCAGGGTTAGTTGCATGCTCTTGTTAGTTTTGATAAGATAGCTCATTTAATGCAAGAGGTAAAGCATCAACCCAGTTAAGTTTAGTATTTTTACAGATTTTATTAGTTTGGCCTTAAGAGTACCATTTATTTTTTTCTGCTATTCCTTGTGATTGTGGATGATAAACACACCCTAGTCTCTCTTTAATTCTCAATTGGTGGAGTATCTGCTTTACAGTTTTCTAAATGAATGCTGATCTGTTATCTAAACTTATTTTTGATGGGATTTAAAGAGAGAAGTTATCTAGGGATAACTTCTCTCGTTACACTGCTCCTGCCCCCTCATCTGCTGATGGTACGGCTTCTACTCATCTGCTAAATCTGTCTATTGCTATAAGCATATACACATAATTGATCATGTTTGTACAGCATTTTTCATCATTGACCCAAAATCTTTTGCTTCCCATTTTTTCCCTACATATAAGGATACATGTAGAGCGGAATCTTTACAAATTAATTCCTAGTTAGAATGCTGCTCCTTGTTCACATATTATGATGTACTGTGTAATCAGTTACATTTTCTACCGCTAAGTTTCCCTCTGCCATTTCTTTTCTAGGTTTGCATCTCTGTCAAGATCATATATTATTGTAAAGTGAAACTCTGATTTTGGTACCTGTGCTTCAGAAATCTGTGCCTCAATAAACTTTCCCCATTTATCATTTTTATCTGCCATATCCAATACACATTTGCTTTTGTCTCAGTAACCATCATTTGAGTTCCTACTCCTTTCATTTTTATATATATTCCTTTTAGAGAGCACCATATTTGCAGCCCCAATTCACCTAATGCATCTTTCCCTAACAAATTAACGATTCTCACTTGATACCAGGATAGGTATGGTCACATATTTGTTTTTAGTTTGTTGACAAACTGAAGCAGTCATAGGCATTAGCTGCATTTGTCCCAAGAATTCTATTCTTTGCAAATTTTCCAGACATGGGGAGAGGTGATGCATAATTTGAATTTACACATGTATAAATTGCTCCTGTGTCTACTAACATGGGGGTTATTTTAACATGTAACATAAGTTCTTGATCAGAATTAGTTCCAAAATGGTAATTTGGCTATCCCCTATAGAATTCTCTAGGCACCACTAATAACATTGATTTAAACCTCCCCACAGGTTTACTGGGCCTTGAAATGAACCTCAAAAGGGCTGCTGCCACCCTCCCCATATCCACCTCAGGGTGGCTGCTGCCATGGGTTGGTGGGGCAAATCTTTCTTGTTATACCCAGCACACTCATGGAGGAAAGTTATTAAGTGTGCCTCTTCCTCTTTGTCCGCTTTGAATTAACTTTCCTTTCCCCCCTCTTTGTTCTGGATGTTGAGTATAAACATTGACAATGGGTGCAGGAATCTGGTGTGCATTTGGAGGGAGTGCTGCAGATGATGTCATTACTGCAGTTAGAGTCAGCTGGATAGCTGGTGGTGCATTTACAGGAACTAACATTGACATCTACTCTGATTCTTTAAGTTGTAATTGAGTCAGTTTTTTTTTTGTAGTTCTTTCTTACAGTTCTTTAGCTTTTGTTCATTAATTCTGTATTGCTCTACTGCATGTGTCACATAGTCACGAAACCCCTTGTGTGTTTTGGAGTTTAAGCCAACAACATCTCAAATCAAATCACTTTTATTGTCACATTACCACAGCACCTGTGCCTAGGTGAGTGAAATTCTTGGGAGCGTGCTCCAGAAAGTGCAATTTACATATAGACAGTACCTTTATATGCAAAGACAACACACTAGTTAAAGAGAAGAAGCTGCGAGATTTGGCAACCCCAAAACATCAGCAGGAAAATAACGGTGATGTCAGAAGCACATTAAGCAACATATTGTTCAAGTTTTTACTCTAAATTGCATTATCAACGTTAAAAGGAATAAATATTCAACTACGTACAAAACATTTATTTCATAGTTTTAAAAGCTCTGCTTCAGGTGGGGCAGCGCTCTCATATCGCTGTGATGGCTGCTACGCCCTGCTCTAAGTAGGGAGAGACACACTACACGCCCGAATTTCTGCTTCGTAGCTGACGCTGACTGAAAAACTCATGATAATGTCAGCAAAGGGCTCTAAACACGGTCTACACGGTGCACTTATGTCTGGTACATGATAAACGTTAACATGAATTAATATTCAACTATGTATAAAACATTTCTCTCATCATAAATGCGCTTCTTGAGGGGGATCTCCGCTCTGATATTGCTGCGATTGCTGCTCCGCCCCGCTCTAAGTAGGGAGAGACACACTACACGTGTCCAAACCTCAGTCTGGTGTTCGCTGAATGAAACTCCCACAAACACCACAGAACTGAATTGACAACGTTGGCATTACTTAATCCTGTGAGCGTTGTTCGTAACAGCTATGCATACATAGCCTACAACTACGTCTGCAACTCCCTAAATACAATGGCAAGCAGTTTTATAGACGAGACATTCAGCATTTCCGTTTTCCATTCTGACCCACAAACTTGCTTAATAGCTGCTATAGTTGCAAGCACATAGTGTGCATTTGGCATTCATGTTTTCAATTTAAAAGTGTATGGCAATATTTCAGCTAAGTTAAACAGTTAAAAGATACTTTAAAAGTTTAAAACTTACTGTTGTTTTAAAGTTGACGCAGCTTCCAGCACTCTGCTAGTGGGGAAGGGCAACACACATGTACTGCAGTGTCTCCAGCAACACAGAGCTGCCTGTGGGCGCCTGTCTGTAAATCATGCCGGGAAAAATATCGGCGAACGCACCTGTGCATCGGCCAATGCCGATACAAGTAAAAAACGCAAATATCGGCCCGATAAATCAGTCGGCCGATGAATCGGTCGATCATTATTCAGCACCTTTCCAATCACGTCAGGGTCACCAATTTGTTGTCAACCTCTTAGAAGGATAAGTCAAAGTCTCTGGGTTTTGATGACAAAAGATAGACTTTATTATCAGAGATAATGCTGTGTTGGTCTGCAGAGCAACTCCCAAGCTTTGCTTCACTCACACACACACACACACACACACACACACACACAGAGTGTATATATGGGTAAGTGTACCCATTAAGCCCACCAAAATCTAAGTTCACGTATTTTCCATAGATACTAAGATGGTTTATAAACATGATCATTTGTTAAAATGAAGGATTAATCTCTCATTTGAAAGTATATTCTTTTATGAATGCATATTTTAAAAAACTAATTAAAGAAATTCTATAAATAAAGTTGAAAGTCTGGCATAAAATATTGACAAAATAAAATGTTTTTGTTTTTGAAAGTAGTTAATTACATTACAGTGCGTCAACAATATCTTAGAAATAAACAAAATTAAAATTGGCCTACACATAAACAGGTTACTGATTGGCCACTTTCATTTCTTTTAGCTTTCTTTTGTAAAGACTTTCAATTGCAAAAAGCTACATAACAAAAAGCACTTTGCAGTATATGATGTGCTATGTAGTCTAGTTAATGATATCAGGGAGATATAAGAATACCAAAGTCACTGAATTACAGAAAAAAATGTACCAAACATCATACTTTCAGCAATTTCCTATTTAAATACATTAGATGGGCTTAAATGGGACATACTGGGCTTAAATGGTTCGACAGTGATTACTGATGAAATAAAGATATTCACACCAAAATAAAAAATATAATAATAATATTTTTTATTATGTTTGGAACATATTATGCTTTTAACTTGATTTCATAGTTATTCTTTATGTCCCATCTTTAGAATTATTGAAGTTGTTCTCATACAAAGTTTGCATATGCTAGCCGCTTTTTGGGTCACTGTACCATTTAAGCCCACCTTGAAAAAAAAACACAATTTTTGAAAATATTTAACTCAACCAAACCATTTATTGTGCTTTAATTGATATATTGATGTGAAATGCATCAGAAAACATTTAGTTCATACACTTAGTATTTCTAATACTCCATTCATTCAAGCCCATGTTGCAAAAATGAGTACACTCCAATTATAGTCTTAGGAGAAAAGCCACACAAAAGACTACAAAATTATAATTAACAGGCATTCCAGCAGACAGGTGACTATAAAAGGGCATTACTTAACAAAGAAAAGCCCTTCCCATTTCATGCTGTCAGCAATGGCTCCCCATGGAAGAGAAATGTCACAAA
>JAZGTK010001379.1:28405-40960 GCA_036877625.1 Ambastaia sidthimunki
TCTTTCAGGATCGCGGGTACCTGTGCTGCAATGTCAAGAACACGCGCGCCGGGAAAGCAGTATGTGCGCACCTTACCTTTAGCACAGGTGGCGTGAACATGGCGGGCGATGGAGTCTCCGATGATCATGGCACCGCGTTCTCTCTCAGGAGCGGCTTTCCCGGGGACTGGTGGCGTCAGCGGGGTGGTGTTTGCCTGGGCCCTGGATTGCGCCTTCCGCTGCTGATGTGTGGGCACCGGGGTGAAGTTCACGAGGGCTGGTCGTGTACCGGCCCTGCACAAGGGGGTATAGAGTAGGAGTGAATGATTGAGTGAATGATGAGTGAATGATGAGTGAGTGAATTTGAATGATTTTCAGCAGGTTATTGAAGTTTTAGACAGAGCTCTAACTCAGACCACGCTGCCTTAGCAAACCGAAAACCGGAAGTGTTGTGAATTGAGGTAAGATAAGGAGAACATTTAGAACACTCAGATAATCAGATAATTTCAGGTCTCATTGTGTCTGTAGGGCAGAGCATATGCGACAGCAAATCAGGCAAGTGCTGCACTGAATACAATCACCATATTATAGGTGTACCAAGGCGACCTGCTCAAGTGCTTGAATCGGGGGAGGTCACTGAATGCACAGCCAGCTGTTATAAGCCTGGCCCGCCTATGTCTGAGGACTGGAAGTGGGGTCTTGGGCAGAGTACTGACGCCCATAATCCTCTGCCCTCTCGTGGCATTTTACGCTATGCTGGGAAAGGAGGCAAGATGCCAAGGGCAGGTGGGTTGTGGCTTGCATAAGAGTGAGGAAGTAACCCTGTCTCACTCCCTTCTTATTTCCCTGTGCCATTCAAAGGGACCCCTGCTCCCTCTGTGACAAGCTGGCAAAGCTGTCGCTTACATTAAGCCTACCCTCTTAAAAGCAGTGTCAGGCTTGTTAGCCTTTATTGCCAAGCCCTTATGCAGTTGGCCCAGTAGCGCGTGCAAAGAGACCTGTTAAAACTTCTTTCTAGACCACGGCATTGCCACACAACATCTCACAAGAGGGTATAAACCATCAGTTTAAGTCACCTTACAAAGGGGCAACACCTAAATGCAGCTATTGGATAACAGACCAGATACTTGCATTGAGCTCAGATGTGCTGACAAAAGCATCCAGGTGTGCGTGAGGGATAATGCAGGTCCTGATGCCTTTAAAAGTGAGCAGCTGAGGTGCCTTTTATGGATGGTTCATGTTCTCACTGCAAGAATATGACCATGATTGTGACAACATTGTGGTCATGGTTCACCTGCTTCACTCAGACGTAGGCGTCCTCCCTGTTTCCTTTTCTGGGATGATATGGGAGACATGCCTGATATGCTTGTTTACACCTGGGAGAGTCAGCTCCATGTGGCGAGATCACCCCATGCGTTCTGCTTCTCTCAGAGGACAACTCCTCTGATGTACTGCTCTCTCAAAGTGGAGCTCAGGAGGAGTTGGAAGCCGAATTAGTAGCATCAGGCTGGAGTGGAACCCTTCACCTTCCCTCGAGCACTTGCAGCTCAAAGATTGGTATCTGGGGTCGGGATGTGGTGCACCCACACCTTAATTTCATAATGTACACAACGAGCTTACGAAGTTGTGAAGCACACCGTTCACAGCAATTCAGTTCACTCAGTGATAGTAAAAGATAAAAATACAATCCTGTTTGTTTCCAACATATTTTTTTACTCATACATGTGCCAATGGCTGCTCCATTCCATGTGTTTTGATCACTTCTATTCTGGTGTTTGCAGGATCATAGTGGGGTATCTCGATTCCCCCCTAGCTGGAGGTTGAACCTGGTCGACCGTTGTCACTTGACACTTAGGTTACCCCCATTGGACCTCGCTCAGGTTTAGCAGTGTCCTCTTGACCTCTGTACAAGGCGAGGAAGTCCCTGTCCTGCAAGTGAGGTTGCTACCCTTCTCCAGAAAGATGCGATAGAAATCATTCACCAGCCAAGATAAACAGGGCCTTCTACAGCCCCTATGTCATTGTGCCCAAGAGAGGGGGTGGGCTGCGACCGATACTAGAGCTGCATACCATCAATCGGGTACTCCACAGACATTCAGCACATCATTTCAGTGATTCACCAGCAGGATTGGTTTGCATCCATAGACCTGAAGGACACATAATTCTATGTGTCGATTCTCCCTCAACACAGCACATTTCTTTAGTTTGCTTTCAATCACCTCCGGTATCTTGTCTGCTAATATCACTGTCCCCCACAGTTGAAACGCTTTGACTTGAAAATAGCGTTTAGATTTCATTTATTATCACAATCAAGTAACAACGTGTCAAATTGACATGTTTACAAACAAAAACACAATTTGGAGTAGAAATTGACATCTTACATATATGTAATATATACTATAACAAACAAATGACAACACGACACAAGTTAAGGCATTTCCAAAGTTATATATGAGTGTTACATGCAAGGGTACATCTCAGTTTATTCTCCGTTTATTATTATATAAACAGAGGCTTATATTCATTAATACACCATTGGGAACTGGCACGAAGCTGGTGAAGGAGCTGCGGCTGGATGAAGCCCGGTTCTGGACAGGACCTAACAAATGACCCAACAAAGTCTTTTGTCTACAACAAATCATTAACATCATTAAATGTCATTCACAAATGTTACTAGGCAACCCACTAGAGATCCAACGGCCAGCCAATGAAGACAAGCAGTAGAAAAATTGCTTGCGGTGTAAATGGGGCTTTACTCATAGTACAACCTACATACAGGTCACTACTAAAGTTTATTTTCATGTAGAACATGTGTTAGATTAGCGGAAAGGCTGTCATCGACGCTGTTAAAATGCATTAAACGCTGTTTGATCACAAAAGTAGTTTATGCAGCGCATTTAGGTTTCATTGACATTCAATCAAAGATAACAGTCTCTGGTGTGGTTTCGCGTTCTGGCCTTTGAGCTTTTTTTCCGCGACCACATAGAAAGGATGATGAGCGCATAGAAAGTCAAACAAGCGCAGAGAGAGTCGAGCAAAGTTCGTTACAGCCACTTGTTCGTGCCACAGCATTTTCGCCAGTTTTGGGTCTATTTAAATGCCGTGCTTAAGCTACTGTATAAACAGCGTGCCATTTTATTAGAGATTAATGACTAGTTCAGCTATATTCTGTACACAATAATGTAAAATATTTATGAAATATTAATGAATGTTTAAAAAAAGTCAGCTGATTACAGCCATGGCAACCTACCTACCTAAATGCCAAGGTGCTAAAGTGTAAAATACATAAATTAATGTGGCTATTACTCTCATAACGTTTTTTGTTAGGATATGTAGAAACCAACTCAACCACTCAAAGAAATCACTGAGTGAATGAATGACCAGTTACTGCCCCTCCTCTTAACGCGAATGCATTACTTAAATGTAAATAACTAATATGCAGTACATATGTATGTACTGAACACTTTTTTATTTACAATAAGTATATTAATGAATATTCAAATAAAGTGTCAGTGCAGGCATTCCTATCAGACATCTTGCAGCAGCATGTGAATCGTGGTGCTTTGTAAGGAGGCACAGCGCTTGTTGCCGGTCCCCATGCATTTCATTTATTCTTCAGCAAAGACCTGTAAAGAGAAACCACCACTGAGAACACCCTAGCAACAGCACAGCAATTCACCAAAACACTGACAGCACTATGAAATGTTTTGTAAATGTGGTATGTTTACTACAATGTATAATAGGTGCAAATGGTAACAACACTAACTTTAGCACAGTAGCAGTTAAATATGACAAAAAACATTTTCTTTAGGATGGCTAGTGATTTCTATCTTTCTAACAAATGTTTTAGCACACAATTTCATCATTCATCATTCATCAATCATTTCACAATGTTTATAATGTAAGCCAAAGATGTATCTATTTAATTAAAATCTAAAAGCACATGTTAAAGCTTACATGAATAGTCTGCAGTCACAAAATTTCCCAGTGGAAACCAATTGCAGGCTGCCAGGGGCACTCCTCTTGTGATTTTTCATTTCGATTTGCAACACAAGTCATTAAGACTGCTTTTTGAAACTTTTTCACTATACGTCAGCTAAGACTATAACAAATGTTTTGTTTGCACATTTGTAAGCTTTCTTTGGTCAGAAAAGTTGACGAAGACATTCACAAGAACTGTAAATTATGCCTGTGAAATAATCAACAATAATTTGTACTAATTACTACAGGGTATAATCACAGTATACTGTATATGCATTTTTTTGTGTTTTCTTTTTACCTACAGAATGCTGCAGCACATTCTGTATAATTGATTTCAGCAGCAGTCCATTATTGTGGTATAATATATTTCACATAATTAAAGACCATAATTAAAAGACATGAGACAACAAGTAATCTCAGGTACGATATAATAAGCTTAGGATAAGTTCTTTATCTTTACAAAGCACCAAAACTATTATGCATTATGTTTATATTTTATAAGATGTTTATATTTTATAAGATATTTTATAACATTATATGTTCATATTTTATAAGAGAATTCTTTGGGAATGGCTAGAAACGTACACAGACAGTTCCCCAGCACATACTTAAGTATCAATAATAGGAAAGCATTATGTTCCTGTAGTTACCATCAGAAGGGCACATCCTGTCTAATAAAATTACGTCTGTACCAGTGAGATGTGTGGCCCCATGGGACATGGACATTCTGTTCATTATTTAAAAATAATCACTGTCCCAATCATAAGCTATCGTTGAGTAACATTAAAGTATTTATCTAACTCTGTCCAAAGACATTAACCAATAACATTTCATTGCAAGAATCATATCTTTCCATGTACTTCCCACATAAAAAAGGCGATTTGTTACATCAGTCCAAATGCTACTTTTGGCTTAGCCCTGCACTGTTTGGGTTCCTGTGCTCTTGACATCTTATTTATTTTGAATTTCTAATAGTTTCTCACACTTCGAAGCCCTGCGTGATCAGATGAATGCATATCTGGTCATGAGGAAACTATCTCTGGGAGCTGCACGCTTCTTCCACTTGGTGTGGTCGCCTTCTTTTGGTACATCAGTTTGCTCGCTGAAAGGTGTTTGTGATGAAACATTGCTATAGAAGCTGCAATCTGTAACTTTTGCCTCTCTACTGCGACCTCTGTTTGAAACATAAAATTGGAGTGTACTGCTTATTATTTCTGTTTACAGATGGACATTTCCTGCAAAATCAGATCTGACAGCTCAAACTATAAATCATTATTATAAACTTACCAATGCAAACCGGGGTAAGGTAAAGAGCGCGTTGAACACTGTTCTGTCATGTACTTGTTCAATAACAGTTTTTTTTTTTTTTTTTTTAAATAGATAAAGACAAATGCTGAGGAAGCAAATAAAGGAAAATAAACCCTCCCTTTATCGTCACTACAGCCATCCTACAGCCGTCTTTTATTTACAGCTACACAGGTCAGAGGAGACCTTATATTGCATAGCGTTCTTTAACTTTAATTTAAGAGGCTGCAGAGACATTTTCTCACTGAAATGAATGATCAGTTCTGTCTTTTTGAAGCTGATGAAATTGCACTTAAAGAGCGGCGTGTACTGCTGCGCTAAATCTTAATGACTTATAAATTATTGTGCTTTTAAATGATCCAAACAACATTTATTTCCCCCTGAAATATATTTACATTAAGAACAAACTAGACTAAAAGTCCCACAAAAAATGATTTTGAAAAATCAAGACACCATAAAAATGTTTTAGATGCTTTACATAACAAAATATCACAAGTAATATCTGCAAAGTCGATACGAGAGCTTTTTGTAGAACTTCAGTTTTGCAATTATGTTAACCGATGTCTAGTTTTAACTGCCTAGCGATTTTAAGTAACTGCAGGCAGTCCATCCCAGGTTCACACAAATGTTCTAGCAAGTAACCAGAATTGTAGTTCATCACATTTGTGACATAGCAATGTTGACATAGTAACTTGCTTATAATACTTGCAGCCACCTTAAACTCTCAAAAATACCTGTCACATAGTAAACACTTTTCACTGTCCAATCAATTCCTTGATAAGCATGTCCAAACCTATTTTTGTTTCAGTTTAACTCAACTGATTTAAACTTGTTGAATATCCTGTTTGACTCAGAAGTATGCCACATTACAGAAGTCATGTGTTTGGGTCTCAACGTTATTTGTCAGAAACAGCATTCGATTGCACCTTGAAACATGATACATTCCATGAAACTGCAATCTACTACTGAAAAGATGCAGCTGTAAAAATGATCATCTTTGTGAACCCTTTAAGAATTGTAACAAATGCCATTTTTAGTTTTTTTCTGGACCGACTGGAGCAGCTTCTTTTAAGTATGTGTTTGATAATGTGTAAATGTGAAATCGTGATACTTTGACTCAGAAATTTTAGCATTGAATGCACTCAATGCTGGAATGTATGCTGGAAAAGAAGCTTTGGCAATTACGTGAGCAAAACATTTAAGATAAACACCTTGAATTTAAGTCTAAACCAAGAATGTACAATAAAAACTGTCTGTGGTTACCCCTGTTATCTGAGAAAGGGAACGAAGGAAAGGGAAAGTGGCATGTTTTTGTCATGGCATGTTTTGAAATGTGACCTCTGCATTTAACCCATCCTTCATGAGGTGTGAATACACACTGCAAGTCGTGAACACACACACACCCAGAGCAGTGCGCAACTATTCCTGCAGCGCCCAGGGAGCAATCAGGGGTTAGGTGCCTTGCTCAAGGGCACTTCAGCTGCTACCTGCCATACTGGAATCGAACCAGCAACCTACTGATTACAAGCCTGACTCCTTAACCAGTAGACCACAACTGCCCCTGGACCACAACTGCCCCTGGACCACAACTGCCCCTGGACCACAACTGCCCCTGGACCACAACTGCCCCTGGACCACAACTGCCCCTGGACCACAACTGCCCCTGGACCACAACTGCCCCTGGACCACAACTGCCCTGAATGCCTTCGGTGTGGCTGGTGTCTGAATCTTATGTCTAATCATGTCATCTGATTGGCCCACTGCAGTGCTAAATGCATATCAGTGGTATCTGTGAGTATATTAGGGCACCTGTAGAGCATGTCATTAACTTTTCTTGTCTGAAGGAGACATAGGCAGGCATCCGTAAGGCATATCAGTTAGACACAGTGCAGAACACAATTACACCCTACACGCACACAGTTGGTGATGAAAGGAACTCTCTCGGGTCACTGCCCAAATGCAAGACCCAGTTTAAAAAGCTTACACTAGACACAGGGATGTGTTTGTCATGGGACCTAAACACTGGTCTTCCAGGTTAGTGTCAACATGCCACACTGTGCCAGCTGATGCATCCAACTGAGCCAGCTGCATAAAAGCTTGGCAATATTGGCCCACAAGCCAGGTGTTGCCTAAGACAGAGTCAGCTAAATGCAAGTCATAGCCTTACCAGCCTGTCAACAAATGAGCAGGGGGCCCTTTGTAGTGACGGTACCAGGCACATGCAACCCAGAAGACTGACATTTGACAGGAGCTAGTAGATAAATGGCTTCAGCCACTCCAGTGTTGCCCTTTGACCAAGTTCTAGAGACAAGGACCTTAAATAGTGAAGGTGCTACTTAGCACACACATCCACCATTGCTTAAATGCAGAGTACTACTCTACATTCGTCCTGCTCTAGGAAGGACAGAGGAACAGCTCTAGCAAAAAAAGGTTGCTAACCCAGAGGACTAAACATTGTGAGGGGGGTTGAGAATGGGTGGCCCCAGCCACCTGGAACTAATGTGTTCCTGTAGCTCAACTGGTAGAGCATTGCGTTAGCAGCGCAAAGGTTGTGGGTACAGTGTTCCTGTAGCTCAACTGGTAGAGCATTGCGTTAGCAGCGCAAAGGTTGTGGGATCGATCCCAGGGAATGCAAGTACTGATAAAAATGTACCCCTTGTATGTATACCTTGAATTTGCTATAAGTCGCTTTGGATAAAAGTGTCTGCCAAATGAATAAATGTCAATGTCCTCTTTTCTCTTCCTGAGAGTCTAAAGGGAAGCAGAGGACGACTCTATTCATAGCCCAGAAGATCCTAGGCAGGGTGCTACTCCACACTTACAGAGGATGAAAAATGCATAAGGATGTAGAGGAGCTAGCCACAGCTGCTTGAGCTCAGAGCTCATGAAGGACTAACTCTGTGCTCGACCCATGCCTCAGAAAGATGAAGCTCTCATGTGGGAAATCCCCAACTAATGAGGGTGTAATTCCAAGACAACCTGGAAGACAGCAGTTGAACAGGAGCCAGCTGATTGCTAGATGCTACTATCCAACACGCTATCCTCTTTGCCAGCTGGAAGATGGGTAGCCTGAGGACCCTGAGCTCCGCCAAAGTGGTAAGAGCGCAACTCTGCAAATCTGTGGGGAGCCACACTTAAAAGATGCTGCAGCCATATAAGGAAACCCCATATAAATCACCAAGATGGCAGAAACCCCCAACAGGCACCCAATGGTGTGCCAGAGAGGGGATTTAAACCTGGAAAACCTCTAGGTGCTCGTCTAGCCAGGAGAACTTCAGGGTGAAAGAGGGCCCATATTGGACTCAGCTCTTAACTCAACCCTTAGAACTCACCTTCCAAAGGAAAATGTCAGTTCCACCCATTCAAAACCACAGTCCCAGATTAAAACCTAAACTCCAGATATACAATGAGGAAACTCGTTTTTGAAGGGAAGTAAAGGAATCTGGGAAATGGTTCCTCCCATGATCTCATGAGGATCTGGAAAGCTCCGGGATACAACAAGGATAGTTGTAAAAAAGACAATCCTCTAACCTCAAAGCAATCCTCAAGGGGAGTTTGAACAAAAGGCATGGTCTTTTCTTGATCTGTGTGGACCTAGGATGGCTTGTACTAGAGGTTGTCGAGGTGGGGCTCAAACCCAGGTTTCTTAGTCTAGTGACGGCATATAACCTCACATATAAGCTCATATAAGCTAATATAAGCTCACACCACAGGCCTGTCTTAATACAGCTCTAATAGGGGGTGTCACAGCTCTCACTGGGAGTAAAACTGAGACTTAACCCAATGAGCCAAGGGAAACTTGCCAGTAACAAGCTACAAGTCCACAGCTATTCTCTATAAAGCTTATATGGGGGCTGCCTACCAACAGAACCCCAATATCAGGGGGAGTGGCACAACTCTTCATGCTCATGTGATTGTAACAATGAGCTGGTAATCCCTCCCTAAACTGTGAGAAGAGGTGAAGATTTTAAATAGGCCACCATAATCATCACTGGTCCAATATTCATAAAAGTGTTTATGCAACACTTTAGGACAAGGAAATAAGAAGAGAGTAACAGGGCTCCCGCTCCTGCATTTTGCTCCATGAAGGCAGAGGAGCATGGGCAATGACACTCTGCCTCTGGACCTGTCTCCAGTCCTTAGACATAGGCTGAACAGGCTTATAGCAACGGCCGTCCACTTGGTGGCCCGGAGAGCCAAATCTTTAGACTAAGCGCAGCTGAGCCACTGTGTCAGGGGAAGGCCCCTCACCCTGATCAAAGTCCCTGAGTAGGTTGGATTGATATGCTTGTAATACAATTGTATGCTGTGCAGCACAAGCCCGGCCCACTGTTGCATATGCTCTGCCATTCATTTACATTTATTCATTAAGCAAACGCTTCTATCCAAGGGGGCTTACAATGAGAGACAGCATTAAACATCTTCAGCCAGATCTACAACGCTACATATACAAAAGAAAATCGATGCTGGACCGCATTCAGATGCAATGAGACCCAAAATGATCCAAAACTGAGCCTGCAGAGACAAAGCTCCGCCAACTGAGAAATTGCTTGCAGGCATCTCATCAGCAAAAGGCTGAAATTTTATGGGTAAATTGCCCGCAAATGTGGTTAAAAATGAGAGAAATATGGTTACTTCTCTCCACTTCAACTCTTAACTATTCAACACAGCATGCTTTTGGAACACAATTATATATAAATATGTAAAATATTAAAGTATATAAATAAATAGTATATGGTGATAATGGTGGAGGTTGTAATAGTCTAGGGATTAAAGATGTGCAGTGATAATTTATTCCCCTTCATCCTGTCAAAACATGAATGTAAACTGTAAGTGTTCCTGTAGCTCAACTGGTAGAGCATTGCGTTAGCAGGGAACACAAGTACTGATAAGAATATATACCTTAAATTCACTGTAAGTCGCTTTGGATAAAAGCGTCTGCCAAATGTAAATGTAAAACTGCCATACTAAATACTATAATTTAAAACAGTTTTTCTTAACTTTCACTTTCATATAAATTAATGTTGTAAAATGATTAAACAGTCTGTACATATTATGCATAAACTACCCATTTTCATGCCTTGTCATCATTACAATCTTACATGCTGAGTTAAACCCTTACTCTTAAACCATATATACCATAACATGTGGACTCATTGTTTAATAGAATAAGCTGTAAATTGTATATACATTATCACTAAGGTAAACATTTTATTTTATTGTGTTGTTTATTTTGGTTTGTTTAATTTTGGTAAGCATGTGGACTCTCTGTTTTAAACATCTGACAGGAATAGTGGAAGGTCAAATCTCACTCCTGCACACCCCTGCATGTCACCACATTGTTAATGAACATACAAGATGTCCTGATTGAGGTAATTACTCTGTCAGATGAGCTGTCCCCAGGGTGCTTCTGCTGTGAATCATGTGTGGTAAATTTAACAAGGTCTCTTTTTGATTTACACCTCTGGCATCTAGGAAAGCCAGTTTGATAGCTGATAACCAAAAGTTAATTAAGTGCTGGGTTGCAGAAGGAAGCGGCGCTGTGTGCTTTCTTCTAATGAGCAGATGCATTAGCATTCAGCCTCAGAATGGAAAGCTAAACTAATTAGTCCCATATTGAAAAGATCAAATTATTGTATTTTGCATATATTTCAGTAAAGGACAGTCAGCGCTTACCAGTTAAATGCCCCTACACGATTCCTCTCCACTTATTTAATTAGTTTTTCATGAACAGAACAGAAAAATGCAGTGGCTATCCATTTATCTAAGTGGTTTTACATTTTTTTTAATTGTGTATGTACTTAGTCCAGCTACAACTTATTCATAAAGTAGGTAAACTACAGTCAAGTTATTCCTGAAAAAAGTAGTTAGTTAATCCTACAACCCAGCTAGCAGGTTGTTTTCCTAACGTTTTCATTAAGAAAACAAAAATGTTAAAAATGTTACTTTGAATGTTTTAGGAATGTTCACAATGTAAATTGTTTAGAAATTGTATTAACATTATTGCATGGTTATAAGAATTAATTTTCCTAAATCACAACATAATTCCCAAAGTTACTTGTGTTATTTCACAATTTTTGTTCAGTTTACTATTATTCCAAAATGTGAAAAAAATAACCCTAAATAAACATTTTTTTTAACTTTAAAAGAACTTTTACATGTTCTGAGAATGTTGCCTGTAAGCTAAGAAGCTACAAACACACACTGAAATTGAATGTATGTATCTTTTAAATGGCCTCAGCTGATACAAGTTTACTATAAATTAGTGCAGTATTAATCTGGCATAAAAACAATGGTAAACTAAAACAGGAAGTCATCTTTTAAACATAATGGCAGTCAATTTGCAGTGTAAATAGACATTTCGCTATAATTATTTGCTATTACTTCCCTTTAACATCCTCCTACTCGCAGCTTTATGTTCAATATCCCTCGCTGGTGGAATGTTCTTCCAAACTCTATTTGGTCTACCGCTTCCCCTAATGCATTCAAAAAACTGCTAAAATCCAGTCTCTTCCATGAATACCTGACACATGCATAACTATTATATAAAAAAAAAAAAAAACTTTCCCCCTCTCCCAACAGGCACCACATATAGCATTGGAATATTGTACTTCTGGTAAAATTGTATCTATGTATGTCGTTTTTGATTTTTCACTTCTATGTTCTCCTCACATTGTAAGTCGCTTTGGTGTCTGCTAAATGGCCAAATGTAACATTACTGGCATTGAAATACTGCTTTAACTACTGGGAACAATTAAGGATGACTGCATTACCTACAACAATATCCTAAAACTATGTTTCCATGCCTGTTTGACTAGTGTTTATTTATTATTGTTGTTAGTATACAGTGCTCAGCATAAATGAGTACACCCCACTACATTTGTCAGAAAACCTTTAGTTTGACCTTTCAGAATCAACATTTTCTATGAGATACTATACTACAAAATACTCCCACAAATGTGGGCCATTGATTGCAAACCCTAACCCCATGGAAGAGAAATGTCACAAAATCTGAGAAAGGAAATCATTTCTTTACACAAAAAAGGTGAGGGCTACAAGAAGATCAGCAAAGCTTTACATATCAGTCAAAATACTGTAGCAAAAGTGATCCAAAAATTTAAGAAAAAAGGAAGTGCAACCATCTTACAGAGACGTCCAGGCCATCCACGGAAGTTAACATCTCGACGGGAGCGTCTTCTGATGAGAAGGGTTAAAAAAAATCGGCATGCAAGTTCACTGCAGTTAGCTAAAGCAGTAGAAAGCCAAACTGGAGTGACCGTTTCCCGTGAC
>JAZGTK010001380.1:0-40948 GCA_036877625.1 Ambastaia sidthimunki
CAGAGGGTACGAGAGGCATCGGGAGCGAGCAAGCCGTGAGAAGGAGGAGCGTCACAGGGAGAGGAGACACAGAGAGAAAGAAGAGGGGAGACACAAGTCATCACGGAGGTACCGTACACTCCTTCACAGTTCAGTCATATACACAAGTGGTGGTTGGATCTCAGCCCTGTTGAATCCCTTGAGCTTGCACATGTTTTAATGAGGAACCAGTAACTGTTAATACACTGAAACACTAGCAGCCCTGTTTATATTTGACCACTTAGATCATCCAGACCTGTTCTCTTCCCTCACAGCAGTAGCAGAAGGAGACATGACAGCGAGGAAGGCGACAGTCACCGGCGCCATAAGCACAAGAAGTCCAAGAGGAGCAAAGAGGGCAAGGAACCCAGCGAGGAACGTTCTGCTGATCAGGAGAACCAGGAGTCCATGGAGTAGCTCTACGGTCTCTCTTTCCTTGCGTCTGAGCTCTGATTGTCAACCAAATCATGCTAAATGAAACTAGAATCCAGTCGACTTTCTATGTTTTTCATGTTTTCATTTTGTTCTCTCGTTTTTTCCAGTGCAGTTGTACCATGTAGATGTTGATTTGTTGGATTAAAAAAGAGCATTTAGTAATGTTTGTTGTGTCTCTGATACAGTCTTTAAATTGGTTACTAAAATCAGTTGTAGAATTTGGTTAGGTGTTATTTGGTGTAAATTACCACTTAATTATCTCCATAGCAACGAAAAGGAGCAGTATAATGTATATGTAATATAGTGAAAAATGTGCAAACTACAGTAATTATAGATACTGAATTGCTAATAAGGAAAAAATACTTATTTTTTATTATTGAATTATTTCCTTAGTATGCTACATCTGGCGAATTTACCATGAACTCCTATTACAGTAGATAGATGTGTGACTAAAGTAAAAAAGGTTGTTATTAGAAAGTAAAAAAGAACATTGTAATAATTTGCTTTATTTTTCAAACAATATTATTTTTAGGTAGTGTTGAGCTTCTGTCTTAAGGGAAAACGAAGAATCCCATATTTTTATTCAATTTAGCTATTAAAAGTAAATATTACTCATGATGAATGACTCACAGATGAATCTTTTAAAAAAAGCTGTAATTTGGGTATGATATGATTCTTATAAATCTGACCAAAAATAAGATTAAATGAGGACAACGCTAAAAAAACAAGTAAAAGGGTAATATATATATATATAAATTGAATTATTGTACAAATTAATGCAGAGCTAGTCCGAATGAAACGAGATTCTCCCTTCCAAAATGTGATTTACATAATCCCGCGATGATGTGACCAACGAGATTTGAAGCGAGATTTTGGGCGGATGTTGATGTTTTTATCCGCCTCGATGGTCGTTTCTCTCCTCGGACGTATAATTTACGCTTTCGCAAATATTTGCGTAACTTTTGTGAATCGCGGTGTTTCTCGGCGCTTCTCTCGGGAAGCATAGAGGCCGAGGCGGGAGGCGATGATGGAGGACTTTGATGAGATTTACGAGGAGGAGGACGAGGAAGAGGAGGACGAGGACAGGGCCGCGGAGGAGCAGCTGCTCAAATACGCTCCGGACCCGGTGGTGGTGCGGGGATCCGGACACGTCACTGTGTAAGACGCCCGGCAGCTCTGGAAATATTCATATATCGATGATCAATAGTGATCGACAGATCAAAGACGTCAGGAGAGCAGCGCTTCTTTAGAGATACACGAGGCATGCCGGAGCCGGCGATCAGACAGATAAAGACATACTAGTGTACATGAATAGTCAAGTTTTCCACCTAAACAGCATTTTAAATTATCTATATGCATTGTAAATTATCTATATTTTCTATCTAAACCCAATTATGCTGACTAGAAAGGCAGTTCAGTAGATTTTAAGACAGAACCTGTCCGGCCCGTGTAATAATTCGCCGTATTCGTGAGAAACGAAAGCTTATACTTTTCAGTGTATACGCTTTCATTGTAAAGCCTTTACTTTACTTGACGTTATTATGGACGCATCATATTTAATATTAACAAATTGTTTATTACATAAGAATTAAACGCGGGGTTTATTTCTGCGCAGGTTTGGACTGAGCAATAAATTTGAGTCGGAGTTTCCTTCAGCCCTTACGGGAAAGGTGAGCGTCCTTTAATACATTTTCAGTCTCCAGTAAATCCAATAAAGGTGTTTTTTTTTGCCATTTTTTTTTCATATTTGATTTTGTGACGTGTAATTATTTCGCAAATATTGAATCAGATGCTGGATGGTGTGAACAATGAACACAAGTCTTCAACAAGTCAAGTTTAGTATTTAATGTGTTAAACGAATGACAGGAATCTGTCATGATGGGGGGAATTACTTAACATTCAAATCAAAATGTCACAAACTCTGGATCTTCATTGTTTCAGATCTGAAATCCAAGGGGGATTTTGAGGTCTGAGAGAGGTTCTAACACATACCCACCGCGTTTGTGTATTTTTAGGTAGCGCCCGAGGAGTTCAAAGCCAGTATAACCCGTGTGAACAGCTGTCTGAGGAAGGCTCTCCCAGTTAATGTACGCTGGCTGTTGTGTGGCTGTCTGTGCTGCTGTTGTACTCTGGGCTTTAGTCTGTGGCCGGTTATCTGTCTTAGCAAAAGGGTAAGTTAGTGAGATATTCAGAGTCGGTTAAAGAAACGTTCCGGGTTCAATTCAAGTTAAGCTCCGTTGTGGTGCAAATGTGGTGAAAATTCATGCTGTCGATAATAATATAATTAAATTAATAATATGTATAATATATATAAAATATAATTTATATGTTTATAAATATGTTTACCATTATTTCAACATTTTCTGTGGAACACAAAAGGGGATATTTTGAGAAACATCAATATTTTTGTCTCTGATCATCGACAGCATGTCACAGATGTTTTCGACAGAGCTTAACTTGCACCGAGCCCTAAATATTTTCCTAATTTGTCTGCTGGCCAGAACACAACAACAAGCCCTTCTGTATTGAATTATCCTGATGTTTTTTGACCTGTAGACACGAAGGTCGATAGAAAAGCTATTGGAGTGGGAAAACAGCAGATTGTATCACAAGGTATGTATATATGTGTTCTTAATCTATTTGCCTGCATCTGTCTCGTGCTAGTAATACTGACTGACTGAGTCTGTCCTTGATTCATTTAGCTGTGTTTGCATTGGAGACTCAGTAAAAGGAAGTGTGAAACCAACAACATGATGGAATATGTAAGTCAAGTATAAACACACACACACACAGCTTATTGTCCAGAATTGTAAAAATATTATTTGTTTTAATGTACATAACCAAGGTTTTAGAGTAAGTTGTAATTCTAAAGACAACATTAAATCTTAACTTGTTTACTTTAATAAACACTTTTGGCCTTATTGCGAACAATTCATTTGTGCATTTATGAAGTATAAAATGTCTCTTTAATCCAAATGTAATAACTCCAGATATGTTGTTTTTCTGTTGTCATCAAATCTTCTGATGTTTTTTGTAATTCAATCAACTCCAGATGGATAAAATCAAATACATCCCCTACATTTTCTTCTGATTGAATCCTGTTTGGCTTAAAACACACCATTACAAAGTAAAATGGGTTACAACACAGTTTTAGGTTTAGGAAAACAAGACAAATAAATACATAAATCATGCCCACGGTGGGTTTACGTATGATCACAAACATTTGGCATATTTTTCTTATTTTCCATTCCTCTCCTTTTAACTTTTTTCCATTATTTTCATTGTACAGGTCATTCTAATAGAGTTTCTACCCAAGATTCCCATCTTCAGGCCAGATTAGCAGGCCGGATTAGCTGGATTAGCAGTGGCTCCGGCGTGGTCTTCCTGAGGTGCCTTTCTCCGGTACTGTCATGGTTTTTTCATGTGGCTTCGTCCCTTTTCCCCCCTCACACTCTGAGCTACAGACTCGGTTCACCAACAACAGCCACTCACAGCACTCCTCACCAAGAAAGCACTGTTTACAACCCACAAACACATAACACACAGACTGGTGCACTTGTCTGCGCTGTTCTGTTCGCAGAGCCAACGAGAGGCCACGGAAGGAAACTTCTGAGGCTCAAAACTGGATCATCTACTCACTTTTAATCACTTCACAAGATCTGAACTCTAGCTGAGTGACTTCCTGTTATCGTCAACCAACTGAATCACTGTGGAATGGACAAGGGTGTAGAATAAAACTCGGTTATTGTATTGGTTAGAAGATGGATTTTAAGATGGAACTATTATAACAGAACAGTTGCGAAAGAAAATGGTCACCGCACAATACATAGTTTCCTATGTCTCCCTCCCACAAATTTTCAACTATATACAAAGACAATCAAATACTGACTGTGCCACGCACCAACTAGACTCTTACGGACTTTTGCGGGTCTAAAGTCAAGGGCCTGATTGGCTCCAGGTGCACCAATAGGATAGTGATACAGCACAGAATAGGTTTGTTTTGCTGTTCTTATTTTTTTGAGTATTTTTTAGCTATGTTTACTCGCTCAGTTAAAAAGACGAACAGCAAATGTTTGTCCAAAATGTTTTTTGTTTGTGCGTGGGTGATTGTTTGTTTGACCACATGAAATATTTGATTTTCTCTTGTAAGACTAATCAAGCAGTTTGTAGGTTGGTTGGATCACATTGCAAAGTTTAAAAGATGCATTTTACCATCAGTTATTTGGGGGTCAAACCAAATCAGTTCTCCAACATAACTTTTAAAATGTGAACCTGCTTATGTTGGAGCTTGTTTAGAGCCGAATAATTGTTAAATTTCTTTTTTAGTTAATATTGTTTGAATTTGTTTTCAATCTGTTTCAGATCCGAGTCAGGTGTGAATGGTCCTATTTGTTAAAACAGTTCAGACTGGGCAAGTCTTTGCTGCCTATGCAGGTCTTTTCTCGTAGTGGATTATATTTGTGTAAATGTATCCAAATGTAGGTTTGTAAGGCAGTCGGTTCCCATTACACAAGACATTTAGTTCTGTTAGAGTTCAAACCCTGAAAACTATTATACGTGTGTCTGTGTGTGTGATATTACTGAAACTGCATTATCTCTGGTCTGATGTCATCTCAAATCCCAGGGACATCTTTATTTTTCAGAAATTATTTCGGTGTATTTATGTACAATGTGTGTACAGAAATAAAATATGCCCAACTCGACTTTTTTCGATTTTCTTTGGTTTATAAATACTGAACTAATTGTAAATGTATTTGTTAAAGGAATAGTTACCAAAAAATCTTACATAATTTACACACCCTTCTAAACCTGTATGACTTTTTTGCTCCTAAGCAACACAAAAGATTATAAGTATGTTGGTAACCAAACAACACTGTCTGGCACCCACTGGCTTTTTTATTGTATAAACACAAAACCACTGAGACATTTCTCAAAATATCTTCTTTTGTGTTCCACAGAAGAAAAAGTCATACCCTCATGTCATTCCAAACCCTTTAAGTTTTAAACTTTACCTCACTTGTTGAGCAAACGTATTCTATGACAAAAGACATAGGATTTCGACCTTGTGGGTAGTACAATAGACAAAAAAAATCTCATAGACTTACATTGAAGAGGTAATATTAACATTTAATGAGCTCAGAATATCAGTGAACTGGGATAGGCTCTTTTAAACTAGGTCCAGCAAACTGCCACCCAGAACACCCTAGCAACCGCATAGCACAGTGCTAAAGCCACTCTGAACACCTTAGCAACTGCATAGATACATCCTAACATTGTGACAGTGGTTTACTCACATTTACACAGTTCAGCATCTGTATTTTAAAAGACATCCGTTCGCTACAGAACAAAGAATCTTAATTAAACCAATTAAATTACATTTAGTAATGCTGGACAGACAGACTTCTATTCCTCCCATGTGTCTCCATATATATTCTTCTTTCCTGTTTACAAATAAAAAAAGATCAATACGGTTTTTGTCTGTAACATTTTCATGATATGCACAACACACTGTTATTCAGCATTTATTACTGACAATACCTGAATCATTTTCAGTTGTCATATAACTAAGTTAATGTATTGTGGTGCTTTGTAAAAGTATTTCCTATAAACTTTCCTATAAACTGCTTAATAACTGCCACCTATTTTCTCCAATACACATCTCCTTATATGGCCATGACTGTACTGTATTAATAAACCTTCTTCTAACCCTAAATATTAACTATTCTATCATATCTCATTTACATATAGTTATTTATTAAGCAGACTGAGAATTACAATATCTCACCTTTCTTGGTTGAGGTCATGTCACTTGGAGACTGAGTCACTGTGACATCATAGTTCTCTCTATTCTTATTTCGTAGATCTTCATAAAGAGTGGGTTTCTTCCTTTGTACATCCTCCTCAATGTACAACGGTCCTGTTGGATTTAAGGAGTGGATTTTAATGTCAGTTTATAGTTTATAGTGGCTGTTTCTTAAGCAACAGATGAACATTTGTTGGTTACCAGGGTTTGGGGTGTCATAATGGGCGGCTGAGGCCATGGGGTCACTGTAGGTAAAATCTTTAGCGTTGGAGAACTGATCTCTTTGGTCATCAGGCTGCTCACTGTTAAACCTGAGAGAGAAATAAAATGGTAAAAGATTACAATGGAGGAATGGGTGGGGTGGAAAGGGCTATAGGACTGTTTGGGATTCACTGATTGTTTAAGAATGTTTCCATAACATTTTCATAAAGTAACAATAATCTAAACATTTTATTTTGTATGTTTTAGGAACGTTGAAAATATCCAGTTTTTTAGGAATTGTATTAACATTATTGCTTTGGTTGTAGGAACTAAATTCTGTTACATTTTAAAACATTCCACTAACTACCTAACAATTAACATTTTTAATATGATAACAACAATATTTTTTATAATATATGTTATAACATTAAAAAAATGTTCTACTAATGTTACTGCAAGAACAAGTTACTGCAATGTTACGGTGTGTGTTGTGCTCACATTGGTGGCCGGTGGTGCTCTCTCTGTCTCAGTGCTTCTCCCAGCGGGGAATTCTCCAAGCTCTTGAACTTCTCCTTGCATGTCTTCATATAGGACATCTTTCCTCCGAGGTAGCCAAAAAAACCAGCAACTAACACACACACACAAACACATTGATATAGCTGTCATTATAAAGACTTTCCATTGACTTCTATTAAATTACTATTCTTAACCTGAGTTAATTTTAATTTTCTATTCCATAAATTGTCACATAAATCTTTTGGCATCTTCATTAAGAAATTGTTTAGTGTTTAAATTGTGGGGCTACTTAAAAATCTAGATTTGCATTCAATTTGCATGAATAGATGCCATTAAGTCTAATCATACAGTTACAGTAAAATTATTATACTTACAGGCTACTTTGGGCAAAGATCCAAATCTAGCAGAGGCTGTAAGCGCACCTAATATAAATATATCAAACAGATTATAAACATAAATAAATGCAACACTTTTGAGACTTTAATGTCTGATCCTATATGCAAGAACTCACCTCTAAAGATCAGGAACTGAGTGAGGGCCATACTGACGACTGATATAGGAACAGCTGCGTGCATGATCAGAAAGACAGACGTTTAATTCATCCATGACATCTAGGACACCACAAGGATAATACTAATGCAATGGACGTCCACTCACATCTGTACCAGAAGCTTTCCTGATTGCATTCCCTAAACACTCTCTTTTCCTCTTCTGTGGGAATGTAGTCGATTCCCAGCGGACCCTACAAACATACATTGATATGTATTCTTACTAAAAAGTAGTGTAGTGACACCATGATACGGTTGTGCATTACAACAGCACTGACTTGAATATATAGGACGTGCCATGGTATTACATTGTCAATCACAGTGTTTTATGATGTTGATGTTACCATGGTAATAGTCAAATAACATGGTCCTGTCATGCACCATGTCTTAAAAAACATCACAGTGGTCATGTTTTTTAAATGCATGCAAATAATCTGCTCTCTTTAAAGAACTGCATTCAGCACTAGAGTTGTATAACTAAGCTAGTAACATCATTATGTTTTTCTGTGCTGTTACCAAACGCACCAGGACTGGTGGTCCTGACCGTCCGGGGTCCGGGTAACCTGCAGCGGTCTGCTGGGACATTGCGATGTGTCAGACACTGAACACGCTTACAAATGTCAAACCCACTGGAAGCTTCTTCTTCTGTGGTCTTAATAAAGACCAACCGCACTTTGACTGCCACCTTGCGGTTTAAAATGCAATAAACTACATTAAGTTATATTTTCCAAGTCTTTAGAAGTCGTAACAAATGGTGACGCGTTATAATAAGTTTCAATTCAAAACATAAGTTAGTGTAGCAAATAATTTAAAATAAAAATGAAAATTATATTTTACAGCATTTGTGATTCTTTGTTAATGTTAATTAATGTAAGTAAGCCGTTCGTTGTTTGTTCATGTTAAATCATTGTGCATTACCTAAATAACGTTAACAGATACTTTTAACAGATATTTAAACAATGTATTAGTAAATGTTGAAATTAGCATTATATAAGTATTACTCATTGTTATTCCATGTTAACTAAGGTTGTTATTGTTACTATGAACAAATTAAACCTTATTGTAAAGTGTTACTATATTTTTGTAAGAAACTACCAGCATGGTCTGAGTCATCCTTAGGTTTAGTACTGAACCCCTCAGCTGATATGACATTATGTAAAAAACATAAAACGATTGTTTACCAGGTCTGACAGACCAGTAGAGAGCACTGCAGATTCACTCTCCCACTACAGCATCCTCTTTAATACAACTTACTGATGTTGTACATATAGATAGATAGACAGACAGACAGACAGACAGACTGTCTATATATATAGACTATATATTTTGTTTCCCCCATGAGTCATAATAATGTCCCCATTTGTTCAGAGCCCAATTTGTATTGGCGGATGTAGTGTTAGCAGGAATGTCCATGTATTGATCAGTGCCCTAGATTCAGGGTTAACACACACAGAGCTGGGTTTACATGTGTAATGAGGACATTCCATAGACACATTTTCTTTTTAATATTGTACAAACTGTATGTTCTTTCCCCTACATTAACCCTAAACCTAACCATCACAGAAAACTTTCTGCTGTTTTAAATTTTCAGAAAAGATCATTCTGTATGACTTATAACTTTTTTCCTCACAGGAACCTAAAATCGTAAAGAACACCAGGATTACACACACATACAAACTCTCATAGCACGTGTCTTTAGACACAAAGAATTCAAAATGTGATGCACACATTCAAAATGTGATGCGAATTTAATCTAGTGGTCAGTGTGCATATAGACACAGACATAAAACTGCAAAAACACGTAAGTCACATTGCATGTTGCATCTTGAGGTCTTTTATATAAAAAACAGATACACACACACTCATTATCTGATGATACATCCAGGGGACACTTTGAACCATGCACATGCTGTACACACACACACACACACACTTCCCATCCGAAAGTGTTATCACTGACGTGGTAAACCTTGGACAGGGGAATCCTCAATGATCTACTGGTGATTATAAATGCCACTATAACAGAGCGGATGTAGGACTTGAAGTGACCAGTCACTCTCAAGATCAGATCTGAAGAGGTTCACCAGAAGAAGTTGAGATCAGACAGAATCCTGCGTTCTGGTTGTGGTTTATTCAGCTAGGGTCTGAAATCTGATGCACATCTTTGGTGCTCTGTGGAACAGGTGAGAAGGGTAGAGAGAAGAGATTTGGTTAAGCACATACTTGACTTTTGGGTAAGTGTAGGGGGCTGAAGGTAACTCACCACACGTGGCAGAGAGGATTTGAAAGTCTTTCTTTTACTGTCAACTGTTTGGAGAAATATTGTTCCCACTGGAAGTGGGTCTGAGAAGTCATCACGGACAACCAAACTAAACCTCACGTGAGTGTTTGTATCTTTAAAGAAGTGCTTAAACAATGTGAAAATGGTTGTTTTTGTGGCAGAATTTTAAAATGTAGGATGCATCCTTTTGGCAGTAGCACATAATAGACTAGAAGTATTTTTATGCATGTATCTATGCATCCATTTGTTTATCATCTGAATAACATTATAGCACACGGGATTTATTAATCTTCTAATAAAATGTAGAGTTTTGTGCAGTGAGATCTTTGCTTTTTATTTAAGCTAGGAAACAGAAATGCACTTTGAATTATTCCAACAACATAGTTTTCCAAACTATAACAGCAAATCTGAAATTAAGATGAATTGATATTACTAGTCAAGAATATTCTGTTTAGTGTCAGTGGAAAATTGCTGGTGTGGAAATTACTGTATGTGTCACAATACAGAAATCAATATAAAACCATGTGAGTTTGATCAATTGAGGAAACTCTGATTGGTCCACAGCGTCCATTTACTTAGAAACATTTCTGCATTTACATAATATTACCATATGTGAATATCAGATGTATAATATATATGATATTATAGATGAATCTTGAAATCCAGTAAATAATAATATTTTTAATTATATTAAATGTATAATGCATATAAATTACAGATTAAAATGAATTCAAACATAATCTATTTCCAGTTATTGAATAGATGGATTACAGTATAACTGGAATTTCAAACATCTGTACGAATAGTATCCATTTATCGTTCAAATCATATCTTGTCATAGGTTTCACACCAATAAAACAATTCCATAATAGTAAAAGCCCTTTATCTTAATGAAAACGGCAGAACAGATAACATTACTAATATCTTTGTACAGTATAGAGAAGATCTTGCAAGCAATCACACACAGCTCAGTCCATAAAACTGAAAATGTTGTGGTTAAATACTGACAGAATGGATGTATGTATATCACAGATAATGGCACCTCGCCCTCAGATAGACGCTAGTTGTAAAGAGATGACACCAGAGGCACTTGATGGTACGTGCAGTGAGTATAAATTCTGTTTGTGTCTAATTTACGTGTTAAAATTTGAATACACCAAAGTTTCTTTTATCTTCTTTTCTCAGTTCCACGAAAGTCTGTCCAGTCTGCCATAGCCCCTGCTATCTCCACAGCAGCTCTTATTGAAGATGACCCCTGGGACATGCCTGAATTACAGGACATGGGGGTTAAATGGGCAGGTAACTTGTGACAGTCAGCAATAACAGGGAATGTTCTCAGAACGTTGGCTAACGCCCTCTAAACATTTTTTCCAGTTATCAAAAGCATTCTTGCAGTAACGTTAGTAGAACCTTTTTAACAATTTATATAATATATTAAAATGATATTCTTAAATTTTTAGTGGAATGTTTTAAAAGCTTATAGAATTAACAAAATGTTTGAATAACGTTCTTAAAAAGAAGCAATAACGTTATCTACAAAAGTTCCCAGAACTTTCAAAATGACTTTTTTTAAACATTTTTGTTACTTAATGGAAACATTAGGGAAATGTTCTTACAACCTAAAATGTATGCATGCTGTGTAGGAAATGTATGCAATTATTAGACACATTTTTCCAATGCAACTTGCAGTGCTTGCAGTGTCTGTTCATCTGCTTGAATCCCACAAGAGCAATTAGTTAAAGTCTCTCTCTCTTTCTGTCACTTAGATCTGGATACTAAAGGGAAGGTCCTCAGAGTTCTAATCACAGCAGCAAAGTTCATAGGTCTGGTTGGTTTGCTCTACATGTTTGTTTGCTCACTGGACATCCTCAGCTCGGGTTTCCAGCTTGTTGGAGGTATCATTAAAAGACACCCCTAAAACAAAGCAACACACATGCATACCTACAATAAATAAAGTTCCTAAAAACATGGTGCTTAGAGAAACTCTTTTATTACCAAGAACCATTAGCACCAGATTTGATTCTGAAAACCTGATTCTGGAAAAGTTCCTGCTGGTACACTGTAGGCTGTTTAAATCAGTATATTCTTTTTTGGGTTCTTTAAAATACATTGATGGTTTTCTAAACAAACTAGAGGAGAAAAGTTCTTTGTGGACCAGAAAATGGTTTTTGTATGGCATCAGGCTGTCAAAACCCTTTTTAATTCTGATTGTAACACACTTACAGTCATTGGTTGTTGTGTTTCTGCAGGGAAAGCAGCAGGGGACATCTTCCAGCAGAATGCAGTGCTGTCCAATCCTTTGGCTGGTTTGGTGATTGGGATGCTGGTGACTCTCCTGGTCCAGAGCTCCAGCACCTCCTCATCCATTGTGGTCAGCATGGTCTCCTCTGGATGTGAGTATCAATGAGAATGACCATTGGAGGGTAGATGTGCATCTATTTGATTTTAAATAACAAGCATTGAGTTATAGATTATTTTTATATCAAAATTACAATGTTAGAATTATAATTAAGTTTGCATTGTTTAAAATTATTATAATTGTAGTGAATGTATCATACATGCATTTATTATGCAAAATACTTAAATATCTGAAGTATTTTAAAGTATTAAACCTACAACAATATTTCTTGATGTATTTTCAGTTGTAAAAATCACCAGTTTAATTTTGCATACAGCATATTTTTGATAAGTACGTACCCACATATTTAAATCATGGATCACATTGTCTAGTAAAGATTCATAGCCAAATCAAATCCAACCACATCAAATATTTGCATTACTAATGACAATGTTAGTAATAATAAACCATGTTTCCACAGTGCTTCAGGTCTCCACTGCTGTTCCTGTGATCATGGGGACCAACATCGGGACTTCAGTCACAAACACTGTTGTGGCCATGACACAGGTTGGTGACAGGAGCAAGTTTCGCAGGTAAGTGTAAGAACAAGCTCAGATGTGAACAGGTTAATTATTTGATCTGAGGAGAATAAACAAACGTTGATCAATCATTTTTATGTGCAGGGCGTTTGCAGGAGCCACTGTCCACGATTTCTTCAACTGGCTGTCTGTACTGGTGCTACTGCCACTGGAAGTTGCCACGGGTTACCTGGTGAAACTAACCGAGCTCATAGTAAAGTCTTTCCATATTCAAAGTGGAGACAACGCACCAGACCTCCTAAATGTCATCACCGACCCACTCACCCAGTCTATCATTGAGGTGTGTGTGTGTGTGCGTGTGTGTGTTATGTTGGTATGTTGAAAGAAGGGTTATGATATAATAAGGAACAGGAAGAGAGTAAATTAGCACACATTTACACTCTTACATTGCCCTTCTGTAAGGTACAAAGTTACAAGGGTTGCTCTTCACAAATGACATTGTAGATTAGTAATCTTCAATCTGCTGTGTAAAGATTAGAAGCAGAAATAATTTACGTTTTGAATGTGGTGTTTCTGTAGCTGGACGAGTTGGTGATAAGTGGCATTGCTACCGGAGACCCTGAAGCAAAAAACAAAACGCTTATCAAGATCTGGTGCCACACTGCCAAAAACACGGTAATTATTCTGATTGTTCTGATTAGATAACAGCAAACAGGAAAGACTTTTATGGATTATGCTTTTATGTGCCAAACTCTCGTGATCTTCTGTCATCTGACTGTCTTTTCTAGACTCTCCAGAACGTGACCCTAGAAAACTGCACTGACTTTTCTTGTTGGGAACTGAAAAACGTTACAGAAACTATTAACATAAAAAAATGTGAGTTGTACAATGACACTCATTTTCAATGAGATTTTGTAATGATAACACTGCACTGCTAGATTTACCAAATTGTGGCATAATTGTTATTTTTATAATTCCAGATTAATTTAATAACCATATACGAATCAAATGTTAATCAACTGATTTGTCATCACATAATACAATTAGAATAAGGAACTTTTAAAAGTAAATACACAAAATGAATAACGCAATCATACAGTTCAGTGTATGTTTTATTATATTTGGATACAGAAATTCTACTGTTAAAACATGTTAAGATTTGTTCAGTGCTAAAAAGATTACATTAGCTCATCTGTGTTCTCCCTCTGTCCACACAGGCAGTCACATCTTCGTGAACACAAACCTGTCCGATCTGGCTGTGGGTCTGATTTTACTCTTTTGCTCTTTGCTGGTCTTGTGCACGTGTCTGATTTTGATAGTGAAGCTTCTGAACTCAATGCTGAAGGGTCAGGTGGCTGTGGTCATCAAAAAGATTGTCAACACAGGTCAGCATCCTGGACTTACTTCATAACCAGAGAACAGATGTGCAGTGTAACACAACTTCTGTTCAAATAAGAAGAACATAAGTAACAAGTTGACTAACAGGACTTTTAAGTTTGATGAGAGTCTAATATTTTAATATTTTTATCAGCGTCTTGACTCATATTTATTTATGTGCAGATTTTCCGTTTCCATTTGGATGGTTGACCGGATACATCGCAATCATTGTGGGAGCAGGAATGACGTTTATTGTTCAGAGTAGCTCTGTGTTCACCTCTGCTATCACTCCTCTTGTTGGTCAGTATAATTATTATTATTATGATTCATGTAACATTTGAGGCAACAGCGCCCCTAATTATGAAGGTTCTCCAAAAAGTTCTGAGGAGTATATTGAGATATTGCTTGTGTTTATTTGACTCTTTTTTTACTTATTTTACTGCAAATTTCTTGTTAAGCAATTGACCTGTCTTTTTTAAAGTAAGATTAGGTGTTACTGTTTGAACTTGTCGTACTAGACACACAGTTTAAATAGTAAAACACGCCTAATCTTCCTTTTTACTAATTAAACTGTGATTCTGTCTAGTAAAGGCATAGAAGGAGGATGTTGATGGTAGTATGATGGATGTGTTTGTTTTTTGATGGCAGGTATTGGTGTCATAAACATTGAACGGGTTTATCCTCTGTCTCTTGGAGCCAATATTGGCACAACTACGACAGCAATACTAGCCGCCATGGCCAGCCCAGGGGAAACACTAGCAAACTCATTACAGGTTAGCATGATATAATTACACAATCTAATGTGGCCCAAATCTGCACAAACTGAAAGTCCATAATGTCACACTTCTTTCTTCATTAGATAGCCCTGGTTCATCTCTTCTTCAACCTCTCTGGAATCCTGCTGTGGTACCCAATCCCCTTTACACGTCTTCCCATTCGTATGGCAAAGGCTCTCGGGAACATAACAGCCCAGTACAGATGGTTTGCTGTCTTCTACATCATCTTCTGCTTCTTTGCCATCCCTCTTCTGGTCTTTGGCCTTTCTCTGGCTGGTTGGCAGGTTCTTGTGGGGGTGCTCGTTCCCATAGTGGCTGTACTGCTCTTCGCCATAGTCGTTAACATTATAAAAAAGCACAAACCACATTGGCTTCCTTCCTGTCTCCAATCTTGGGACTTCCTGCCTCTGTGGGCCCACTCTCTCGAACCCTGGGACAAATTGGTTGTCGTGATGGCTTCTCGTTGCTGCTGTTGTTGCAAGTGTTGCAATGTTATGGCAGAAGATGAGGAGATGGCGAAAAAAGAAATTAAGGATAATGGAATAGAGATGTATGACAATCCGATGATGACCGTTGAGATCAAGGAGGACAAGAAAAAATCAGACAACCCTGAAATCTTCAAGGCAACCTCTTTATAGGCATCAATGCAATTTCATGTGTTATTACTATGTTATTATTAATGTATTATACTGTAATTACATGTCTATAACATATCAAATCCAAACAGGTTTTGAATTTTTATACTTGGTGACAGTATATCAGTGGACTTCAGAACAAAGGAAAGGAGAAAAATATTTTGAGTTCACAGTTTATTTTGAAGACATACATTTACTTTGTTTCTTGTTTTATACAAATATATTTTGTATAGGACATTGTTAATGTTGTTAAATACACAATCTTATGTTACATAATCTGAGATTTTAGAACTTGCTGCAAAGTTAAAAGCACATGTTGGAAATAATTGCCAGTTTATGCAAATACAAAGAACAGTCTAATGTAATTCAGATTTAAAATCTGTGCATTATCCTCCATTTTTCTTCTCACTCTTATTTATGCATGTAAATTTTATTTTAACTGGAGGGTGCAATAAAAGTCTTGTTTGTAACAAGGTTCTTTGCACACAACCTTAATAAAATGTATTCTTAAAAAACAACAGTTGTGAAAATCTGATTCTAATGTCTTTGTAATTTAACACTGTCTTACTACATTAATATTGCATCTATATATATATATATATATATATATAATATTAATCTATATGCTATTATAACTAGTTATTTGAAAGCAGACAGAATGGAATAAAATAATATAAAAAAGTTGAAAGTAGGTTAATTCTGTTATCATAACTTACCTGGATGTTTAAGTAAAATATTTACACGTGACAAACCAAAGCAAACAGTGTAAAAACAATGGGACTTTTTTTCTCATGTAAACTGCTGGGGCAGACATATTTTTCTAAATTACCATTATTCTAAATCTGTATGATTACATACCAGTATCTGGTGAATGAATCTGGATTCTTTTAAATAAAGGAGTAAAACTCTGGTATTGTAGTGCTGCTTTTATTTAGTTTCTAATAATGATGTGTATAATTACAATCATTTTAAATACATTTTTATCAAGCTCAGCAAGAACTATCGTACTCTCCACCCCCGTTTGGCTGGTTTGTGCCAGCTAACACTCTCCCTCACAGATATCATAGATATCATATTCCTCTATCATAGTTAATGATTCTTTACAGACCCTCATATCAGACACATGATGTCTCAGTAATTTTATGACTAGCTAATACATCTGAGACCGTGAACTCACGCTTTGCCCCAGCCTGTTTAACCTGTTTATGCCACCCCGTTTTTTAAGGGCCAGCTTAACAGAGATAGTGTGATTTAAGGAGGATACAAATGTTATAATGGATAAATTGAAGAAAACTGAAATAACAAAAACATAGACACAGAAGGGTCGAGATAAAATTATGTGAGGGGGAAAAGTTTTGCCCTGTTGTGCATATCTTTATAGTGCTATATGTTATCCTATAGTGCTTTGAAATTCCATTATCAGTGGTATTTATAGAGATGACAAAGTTCTAGAAGAACCCTGCTGTGTCATTTTGCTCTTGCCTCGATAATAAAAAATCACTAATAATTAAATAGAGTCTAATTTTAATCTCTTGGTACTGACTCACGTCCTTTAATTCACTCTTATGTTACAACTTATACTCTATTATTATCTTTATTAATTTTCTATATGTTATTCTTAATGTTTGTAATATTATTTTTAATATTTGTGTATACATATGCTGCTAAAATAAATGTGCTAAAAAGAGTTCTTCATAGTAATGCCATAAAAAACTTTTTGGGTTCCCCCAGAAACTTGCCAAAGGTTCTTAAAGGAATTGCTTCTTTGCTTCCTTTTTATACTCTGTAGAGCCTCTTTCCACTACAAAGAACCTTTTGTGCAACAGAGGTTCTTTATGAAACGGCAAAGAACATTTTTAGAACTGTTATTTGTAATACTCTGTTTTATCTAATTGTATCTAGTCTATCTTATATAAATCTATGTATATACGTGTGTGTTGTACTACTGAATTGATAATATTTATAAAGCCATTTTGTAAAAAGTGATTTAATTTTATTATTACTTATTTTTATTGTGCACAATCAGAAGCCTCAGGCGTACATTAAATGTGTTTGAAAAAGACCAACAGAACAGTTAATCCTCTGATCTCTTATCTTTATCCTATTTTGATAAATTGCCATTGAGTAACGTCAACACACAGCTGATAAATTACAGAGCTTCTCTCGCTGTAACTATCTATGGACAGTTGGTGAAAGTACAAAATTCTGATTCTGATCAGCAATTCTTGTTGCTTATTCAGTCTTTCTCTTTGAGAACCTCGCGTGATGTGTTCCTAACTATTAGGCCACCACCACACCACACTGAATCTTTTCCCATATTCTCATTGAACTCTATTCTGTGGGAATTAATTGAGGTTTTTTATGTGTTTCTTTTACATAATACTGCCTGTAGAGTCTTTTATGAATGTTTGTGTAAATTCTTAGTTTGTCTGTGGGCCCTAGACTTTTTCACAGACAGCAGTTGGAGAATTCAACCACAACATTAACATTGCCATGCAGTGTGTCTTCTGATAAACTTATGTGATTACCAGTAAATGATTTGGTCAGCAGTACAGCAAGCAGTACTGTAATGCAGCTTCCAAAAACAATACATTTTTACTTACAGTTGTATACATGTGATATATTTAAAGATCCACGTAACATTTTAATAGCCATTTTAAATGTGTAGTTTTGTGGCGTGTAGAGAAAGGGGATTTCAAAATGAATTTCTCAGCTCAATAAAAGAGCAAAAAGCTGATCGGGTGAAATCACATGCCGCATGGTACCATTTAGTAATATAATGGCAAGATAAGAGAATAATTTATGGTTTTTGAATGTGAAGTTTCAGTGAACTGTCCCTTTAATCGCATTATGGAGGCATTAACAATCAAGTCATTATTTCAATAAAATTAATAATTACACTAACAGATCAAAGGTTTACGGGCAGATAGATTCTCTTTGAACATTTAATGGGAACATTACCCTTCTATCTTGATCTATATTAGCTTATTTATTACACATTTTATAATAAAATCTAACTAAACAGTAGATTTGAACAGTTAGCATCTTTAAATGATGCTAATATTGTTAGAATAGCTATAAAAATCATGGGCACTCTTTTAAGGTCTTGTGCTCAGATTATAGATCGTATGATATCTCTGTATATCACGTCATACCTTAGCAGGATGCAATTTTGTTCTCCATGTGAACACGGTTTAGTAATTGTGTTACATAAAGAACTACTGTAACCATATTAGTTGAGATACCGTGTACTTATACATAAGATAACGAATTGTTCAAGTTTACCGGGTTCATTATTTAATACCAGTCCATCACACAGTTGGGGCCTTACATTTAAAATACTACATAGAATTTCAATGATACTGTACAATGGTTTTTACTCAGTGCTACATTAACTGCTGTAGCTTAAGTTTGGCTTAAGTTTATTTTCATACTCCAGACACAAAACTCAAAACATTTTTTAAAGTATTTTCAATTACTTGAAAGGGCAGCTACAGTAAGTAGAGAAAGTATATTTATTTTCTTAAAGTCGCAACAATGTCTTCTGTGCTTTCTGCACATTATTTTCCGATTGAAACAGGAAGTTGAAGTGGGACATGGGTTTTTCTATTTATTTTTTAAACCAATGCTACATTTTATGCATTTTGTCAGAATGCTTTATCAAAAGCAACTTTGCATTGTGTACACATGTTCCCTGGGAATCGAACCCACAACCTTTGCACTGCAACAGGAATGCTTAGCTACAGTATATCATAGCCAAAAACCATAATTAACTATTTACATGGTGGTATTGTGGCTATTCTTATTCAAAGGGCATTTTTTTGGACAAAAATAAAATTTAGTGTGATTGCATGACTAACATTAACAAATGTTACCTTACTGTATCTGACCATTTTGAGTGCAAACAATTTAAAAATATTTAGACTACCATTGTGGATAATATCTGTACGTGATCAGGACTAGTCTAGGGTCAGGAAGTCATGTGTCTTTTACATATAACGTAACGCTGGGGAAAACCAGAACTATTAAATAAATTTAGATGTCTTTTTTCTTCGCCCATCCACTTCTGTTTGTTTTGGCTACAGGTCAAGATGTTCGATCATCAGTATTTACACAGTGAAGCAATACTACCATCTGGTGATACCAAAGTAGTTTACAGTGCACAGAAAATACAGTTCGTTGCATTCACGTGTCTACACGCTGCTGTGCTTTATCACTGCTTGGGAAATGTATTCAATGGCCTATAATGGAAACCTATAATTTTCCACACTGCTGAGTCTTTTAATAACAACATCCTTTCCAGCTGCTCCCAGTCAAATCACTATTTCCTGGTGTCGGTGCCCTAGTCTCCTGGCTTCCTTCTTTCTAGAAATCTTTTCTCACGGCCTGCGCTAAAAAAGGTGCGGTCTGTTTTTCTCTCCCCATCGTGAGAACTTTCACACGCGTTTGGCCGGCAACAAACCATCGCGATGATTCGGCACAGCGCCGTTAGGTTCCGTGGCAAGCGTCTACGAATTCTCGCGAGACTTCGGAACTTTCCCACGCCTTTCCCCCTCTCGCCGCTCTCACCCTCAGTTTCTCACCACAACCCCCGCGTGTCGCCCCGCCTGCCCCTCCCCCCTCCGCGCAGTCTGTTGTTGTGCGGTGCGGAAATCTCGCGATTGTTGGCGTTATTAGAGAGAGTTGCTGAAGATGGCGCCTGTTGTAACAGGGTAAGCAGCGAAATTCTCCACGGACGGGACATGGAAAAGTCACTGCTAAAATACGTGTCGACACTTTAATCGAGATAACTCGCTTTGCTTTAGTTTTTTACACCCCTGACCGCTTGTCTGGGCGCTGGTGGAGGGTTTCAAGGAAATTTTGGGTTGTTTTGTGGGGTTTTTAGCGACGTGCTCTTTTATTCAGTTAGCCGCGTAGCTTTTATTTCGCTAATATATTTACATCAGTTTTCTGTAAAAAGTGAATGCCGTGGGGAACTAATGTTGCACTGTGTATACAGGAAAGCTGCAGAGATTGTCTGGTTGAAAACTTTGACGTACTTTAGTCCTCAAAAAAAGATGCAAAGAAAAAAAGATGTAACCAACTCGTGAGTCCATGTACAAGACAGTACAGTTTAGCAAATGTTAGCCACCAAGTTAGCCAGTCCAGTTTCATAACTGGTACTGTGAGCTTTTCAAGACGACTCAAAACGTTGTATCTTTATTTAACTTCAGGCCTGTTCACTACCTTTAAGTTTTTCAGTAGTGTCAAAATGTATTTGGAGTCCATCATCTGTTTAAGAAAAAATAGTGTTTTAACTTTTGGGGGGCTGTATTTGGACTGTCTTAAAATCAAATGAGCTTCCTACATAGACAGCTGTTTACAACTTTTGGGACATGTGATCTCCCAAAATGATGCCTATGTAGGCAGCTCACCAGGTTTAGGTTTGGGAAAACAGACATTGTTTATAATAAATTGTGAGCTCTACTTCTTTGGTTCAGATTTTTTAAGTTGTGATGTGACCATGTTGTGTTTCGTAGGAAATTTGGGGAACTTCCTCAGCCAAAGCGTTTAACAAGGTAAATTCAATGTAAACTTAGTGTTTTGTTTATCAGATGTATTTTAGGAATCTACAGCATAATTCAACTTCCTCCTTTTGTGGTTTGATTTTGCAGAGAGGCGATGCGCAACTACTTGAAGGAGAGAGGAGATCAGACAGTTCTCATACTGCATGCAAAAGTCGCACAGAAATCATATGGAAATGAGAAAAGGTAAAAATGTTGAATTTCGGCAGCCTTTGAGGTCTGTGCCAGTCAGATTTACTATGAAAAGTCACGTTACAAGAATAACTGAAATGTGTTTTGGTTTGTGTCAGGTTCTTCTGTCCTCCACCGTGTGTGTACCTGATGGGTTGCGGCTGGAAGAAAAAGAAGGAGCAGATGGAGAGGGAGGGCTGTTCGGAGCAGGAATCTCAGCCGTGTGCCTTCATCGGAATTGGAAACAGTGAACAAGAGATGCAGCAACTCAACTTGGAGGGCAAGGTGATTTAAATTCACACGCACCAAAACTGCCTTTCTAAAATGACTTAAAAGTGTTTTAAAATCTGTGTCTTTTGCATTTTGTACAGCAAACTTTATACATTTCTTTTGTACAGAACTTTTGTACAGCAAAAACGTTATACATTTCTGACTCGGACAAACGGAAACACTTCATGCTGTCGGTGAAGATGTTCTATGGGAATAGCTCGGATATCGGAGTCTTCCTCAGCAAACGTATCAAGGTCATCTCCAAACCTTCCAAAAAGAAACAGTCACTGAAGAACGCAGACTGTGAGTCAAAAGAATTTAACATTTACCTTTGAAATATCTTTCATTAGGTTCTGGAATAACAGATAAATTATATAAGGTTTTAGGACACAGAACTGTAGTATATACCCTGTGTTTGTTGATGGCGCTTTCACTGTCAACCTTCCTATTTGACTCTCTCACCTAGTGTGCATAGCTTCCGGGACGAAAGTGGCTCTTTTTAACCGCTTGCGGTCTCAAACGGTCAGTACGCGGTACCTTCATGTGGAAGGGGGAAACTTCCATGCCAGCTCACAACAGTGGGGAGCCTTTTACATTCATCTGTGTAAGTCTTTAACCCAGCATGTCCATTTAAAGGGATAGCTCACCCAAAACTGAAATTCATTATACCATTCCAAACCTGTTTGATTGTTGGGGAAAACCAAAGAAGTTATTTTAAAGTATGTTGGGAACAAACAACAGTGGCGCTCATTTGTTCCACTGTATGGACTCAAAACCACTGAAACATTTCTCAAAATGTATTTTGTGTTTCACAGAAGATAAAACTAAAATAGGTGTAGAATGACATGAGGGTTTTTTGGTGAACTATCCCTTTAAACACAATATGACACATTTTATTTATAGCAGCAAGACTCCATTGAACTGATCATTTGCTTGTCTGAGAGCACAGGTTGCTTGTCCAAAAACGGGTTTCTTTGTTTGTTTAACAATACAGCTTTAGTGCATTGATTGTATTAGTAAAATGAGAGCAGGCATCAGGAATAAAAGCTACTACATAACCTACAGGATAGTCTGGAGCATTTTTCTGTATGGTACAACAACATACAGACGTACATTGATATAAGTGAATTCATCCTGGTTGATATTTAAGACCTGCTGACTGGCCCAACATGTAATAAATAGGGGAAAACAAGGGTTTCTAAACTTCATCCTGTTAGATACAGTTTGTTAAAACAATTAATAGAAAAAACAGTTCATATGTGAAAGGCCTAGTGCACAAACTGACAGCCAGTGTAAGTGTATCTGTGTCACCTGAAATTTTAGCATTCATTGCATTAGTTTGCAAACTTTATTCATTTTTGTTTTATGGTTTAGTTGTTCCCCTCTGTTCACCTGTGAGTCACCGTTTACCTCTCCACCCTTCTTTATAAAGTCCTCAAAAGTACTCCCTGTTTGTCCTTAGTCTGTTTTGTTTGTCATGTCTAATGAAGGGACATATTGCTCATCAGTTTTCTCTCCCGTTCAGAATCTGCCGTCTTTCTTGTTTGCTAAATTAATTGGTAATTGAGTTTCTGTTTCTGTCTGTAGTGGATGACGATGAGTCAGAGGGTGAAGAGTTTACAGTCAGAGACGGTTACATCCACTACGGTCAGACGGTAAAGCTGGTGTGCTCGGTTACAGGCATGGCTCTGCCGCGATTGGTAAGCTGTTATCCACATTACCATTCATCCTCACAAAACAGAGACTTTGATCATTGTGTGAGTGATGGTCTGTTATATTGGTATGGGCGGAGTCAGTGTTTGTGTTGTAGTAAAGACAAAAAAACACTACCGTTCAAAAGCTTCCTATCACCAGATAGTTAGTCTTTATCAAAAGTGACTCTCACTTACTTAGTTTTTATTATATTGTTTTAAAGATGCTTTTAAAAAGAGTTTCTATCTATTTTGTGCTCTTATTGACTGTCTTTTCATTATTTGCTCCAAATCACCAAAGCATATAGCTTTACATCATGAAGTTTATAAGGTTATGGGGAACTAAACTCTTGACTGGTAGTGTGTATAAATAGATGTATTTCTTTCATTAGAAGTCTTAAATTTGTGCTTACAGTTTGTGCAGGAATGTTTACAATGTGACAAATGTGTGTGTAGGTGATTCGTAAGGTGGATAAACAGACGGCGCTAATGGACGCTGATGATCCTGTGTCCCAACTCCATAAATGTGCGTTCTACCTTAAAGACACAGAGCGGATGTACCTCTGCCTTTCACAGGAGAGAATCATACAGTTTCAGGTTAGTCAACGACAGATGCTGCTCACAGAGTGGTTGAGTTTTCGTTTACTACTCAGAAATGCTAATTGCTAATTATTTATCCAGACAGAAAGCTGCTACGCTCGTTCTTTAAGGCTGTAATAGTTTCTTAATAGACACACAATTGAAATGTTTCTTTCCTGACTCGGCTCCTCCCCCAGGCCACACCCTGTCCGAAAGAAACGAACAAAGAAATGATCAACGATGGGGCGTCTTGGACAATCATCAGCACAGATAAAGCGGAGTACACATTCTATGAGGGGATGGGCCCCGTACCCTCTCCCGTCACACCTGTGCCTGTCGTTGAGAGTTTACAGGTAACCGTCACGCTCAACGGTTTAGCTAACTTTTGTCATGCTGATATGAAAATCGTTTGCTATCTAACATTTCCTACAGGCTGGGTAATGCTTGTTTTCTGATTGGCTAAAAAATAATTCAATAAACCTTTTTTTAATAAAAATTTGGTTTCTTGCCAGAGGTGCCCAGAGTTTGCTCACTATTTTTGCATATTTTAAAAATATTTTTCTGTTAATATGTTAAAATGTTTTGTAAGTCAGCTTTGCAGTAGTGCAATTTGTGAAAAATGCTGTAGAAATTATATTTAATAAGTCATTTCTGAAGCCTAGATTTCATGAAAACATCTGGGTGGGCTAAAAGGATTTTTAGAGGAATATGGCGGCACATAAGTGTTTTATTTTAAAAGAACATGTAAAAATCTAGTGATCTTTTAGGTGCAAATATAGGAGGTGTTGGTACAGTCCACATGTGACAAATTACCAATAAATCTGTCGAATTGTAAATTTGACAGCTGAACGGGGGAGGAGATGTGGCCATGCTGGAGCTGACAGGCCAGAACTTCACGCCTAACCTCAGAGTCTGGTTTGGAGATGTGGAAGCAGACACTATGTACAGGTGAAACGAACACGCCAGGCAAATTGCTCCACAGTGAAGCAAATAACAAATTGTTTAGTGCTGAATCAGATCTGCCATAAATGGAGTCCTGCAATCCCAGAGGTGTAATGCACATGTTTGTGCTTGTCTGCATGCTTTTATGTTTTGAAGTAACATTGAAATGGACAGTTCAATGTTTAAATCAATATTTACCCACATACAGTAAAACAAGTATTTAAGATTCAGCACTAATAGTAGATTACTAATCAAATGTGGGCAAATTTGTGACTCTTTATACCCTTAGATTCTTGATTGTTACACTGCACTGCCCTAGATGCTTATTGAGCCATGTTTTTTAAATTTGTTGAATCATTTGAATCATTTAAAAACACTCACTTAGATGAATCTTTTAAAAACACTATAGAAGTCAATGCCAGAGTACATGCTGTCAATAACGCAAAGGAGAAATTTTAAAATTCATTTTAAAACATTACGTTGATAGCGCAATGTGTAATGAAAACAAAAAGCAAAATACAATAATTGTCACTAATGGTGTTTGACATTTGCCCCCAACAGCATGTTGTTTACCAAACGTTTTATTAAATGAAAATGGCGTGTTTTGTGCAGGTGTGGCGAGAGCGTGCTCTGCGTGGTCCCTGATATCTCTGCGTTCCGTGAAGGCTGGCGTTGGGTTCGGCAGCCGGTCCAAGTTCCTGTAACTCTGGTCCGTAACGACGGCATCATCTACTCCACGGCTTTAACTTTCACCTACACGCCGGAGCCCGGGCCACGACCACACTGCAGCGCTGCTGGAGCAATACTGCGTGCCAACAGCAACTCCTCCACCTCGCCCTCACCTTCATCCTCCAGCCTGAGGCTGCATTCCGCCATCGACAGCCAGACGGGATACGCGGCAGCCGGCAGCGTGTCTTCATCCTCTTCTTCCTCGGCTATGTCTGTATCCTAACCTGCAAATTCATCATCAAATTCACTCTCCAGCGATGATTCTTGGAATTAGGATCACAAATAACGGATAACGTGATGACAAGGAGAGAGGGAAGCAAAGGAGAGATTAAACGGAACAAATTCTTTTCTGATCTCTCTCTCTCTGGGTTTCTCTTTGTTGCGATTCTCTTTCTTTTGGTTTCCTCGCATTCGAGGATGCGGTAACGGAATTTGCATGCCGCAGATCAACGTGCCACAGGATCAATGCATTAGCCTTACACGAAAACAATAAAAAAAAAAACAACAACTTTCTTTTCAAAACGAAGCCTCTTCTATCTAAGTGCAGGAAGAAAATGGCTTTACGAGATTTTGTTTTCTACTAAAGGGCTTAATGCACTGTTTTACCAGGCTTGGAAGAAAAGTTATAGTAATATAGTTTTTACGGACCAATGAATATTATTATTATTATTATTATTTTTATTGGTATATAATTTTATAAGCTTTAGCTAAGGTACATTTTCACCTTTTTTTCAGTTTTATAACATATAGTAAACCTTTGTTACCAAATAGTTTTTTGTATATTTCTTGTAAGCGTTTGGGCTCAGAGGAGAACGTTCTTGTGTTTTGAAAGCCTGAACTCATAGCTGCCTTTACATGTCTTGGCAAATGCCTTAAGCCTTCTGGAGTTTAACCAGACTCTTCTCTTTTGTAATAATATTTTTATGTCATGTATATTGGTCTTTGTTCTACTAAACTGAGGTATAATATTGATGCCATTTTTGCATATTTGGGAGAAAGTGGCTCTTCTCGATTGATTCGTTAAACTGTTCTTCTATGAAGTTTTTAACACAAAAGCTTTAACTTTGCCGTTTGGCCTTAAGTGCTGTGTCACACACACAGCCACTGACCTCTGGCCCTTTTTCATTGGCTATAAATGTTCAAGCTACCAGCTTAACGATGTACAAGAAATCTATCATGTTTTTTTCAAACTTTTATTTAGCAGTTTTTAATTAACACTTGAGGTCAGTACTGGTCTTATTCGCAAATAATTGTTGCCTTTAGTGTCATAGCTAATATTTCCATCATGCTAAATCAACATAGAGAGAACTGCTTTGTTTTCATGTGGCTTTAATATATTAAGGTGAAGAGGTTTTGGGGAATTTATAATATCAGCTAGACAGAAACAGGCAGGTTTCTGTTTCTCCTGTTAGAATGCTTACCATGGTAATAATTCTGAGACCTGTTTAAAAACCGTACCCAAAGCAACAGTTTTCACTCATGTTGGTTAAAATCAAATCATATGACCTAATGAAAGTGATGTTAAAGTGTTTTTATTGCCTGATAATACCACCAAGCTCTTTATTACTCAATAAAATATACAATACAGAGACACCTGCTTAAGTACTGGTGTCACACAGTATACAAAACTTTCCAGAATTGTGGAAAGGTGAATTCTAGGGTGTTCAAAATTAGTGTTGAAACCCTATAGAGATGCAAATTGGAATTCTGTATGTATAGGCAGGTTACATAAAGCCTTTATTGTTGTGCAAATATAGCATGTGGTTCTATCAGTGCTTTAAACCAATTAGCTTATCACTGTCAAACTGAAACAACCGGCAAAAGCACTTATCACATTGCAGCGCAAAGATGTTTTTGGTTCGGAGCTCACAATCATATCACACCTCTCATACATTTTGATTTTTAACTGTAGAAGTGACACAAAAGTTCACTTTTTGAAACTGGGTTCTCTCAATATGATGTCATAACGTTTTAGCATTTTCAATTTTTTTTATCGAATTTACACTGTTTAAAATGTATAGTACCAAATGTTTCCCTAATCGCTGTAGTCTAAAGCAAACTGAAAATGAGGCCTTAAACCACTACTGGTTGATTTTTATAGGATGTTGTGGTAAAATATAACACTACAAATTATGCTGTTTTGTGAATAGGGCTGATTTTTTTTAATGCCATTTTAACTGTACATCACAGCACAATGTAACGTCATCTCAAGAGTCTGTGCGTTTTGTGCAGATTTCTTTCTTTTATTTACACCCATCTCTGTATACATCGCCATTATTTTATGAGAAGCTCTCGTAAAACCTGTTCTGGATTTTTCTTTCAATCGGAATGGACTGCTATTTGTTACTTTTGTCATTATATGGGAACAGCAGTAGTTCCCCAATGGTTTTGGTTTTATCAGGTCTTCCATGGCTAATATTGAGAATTCAAAGTGTAATATCTACATTAATATTCTATTATGATATAAAATATTGTGTAATATTAATGTTTATATGTTAATATTATATATCCTACATGATTGAGGGAAAAAACATTACCTAGTACCTACTGAAAACTGTTTTCAATGGATTCCTCAGTCAGGGAAGAATATTACATCATACCATGTGCAAGCACTGAAACAGAAACAGCCAAACCTCAAAAGGTCAAATTGTGAAGGTCATACACAATCTTTTCAAGTTTGTTTTCAGTGTTATTTTCTGTGTGTCTAATTGTCTTCCAGAATGTTCTGATCACAGAACATTTTAATTGGATTTTAAGAATAATCATGATGTTTCATTTCTGTCGCAGAAGTTAGATAGCATACCTGTGCCACTTTGCTTACATTGAGCAGAAACTAGTGTATTAGATCACTGTTATCCTTGTCAGTTTGTCTGTAGATAAGGAAAGAATGGTTTTCTCAACGATTGCAAGTAATTGTTTTATGTTTTGAAAGTTACCAGCCTTTGCCAAGGGTGCCAGCTGTTCTGGTTTTGAGTGCATGCTCTCTAGCAGATTTGAACTGTATTGGTGCTGTCTAACTTTTAAAGGGCCAGTGTATCTCTTGCTTGTGGAATGGATCACTAAACACTGTAATAGATGCAAAAGGTGTCATTTGTTTTGTCTTTATTTTGATTGTTGTTGAGAGACTTTGTGAACCCTAGAATTGAATGCAGTCTTGAATTTATAGACACTTAAAACTTTCAAATTTTGAAGGGTAGGGGCAGAAGGAAATGCTGTTTTCTTTTTTAAAGAAAGGTTTTTAAACCTAAGCTTAATGTCATGTTCTTACATGACCTCACTGCCGCGCTTGTAAACTAATGTCATCTAAAAGTCATCATGGCATCATGTTGTTAGAAATAAGGGACTCTACAATTTATTTTTTTGCCCTACATTTATACTTATACACTTGTGATGGAGAATTTCTAGAAAAAATGCTTGAAATGTACTTGCCTTTTGAAGCTGTTGGACTGGTTGCTGAGAAGTCATTTTTCTATTGTTCCAATATAGATGCCTTTGTATAGCATGTTAATTGGAGACACTTTGATATATAAACATAGTTAACTTAATTTCTCAGAGCTACGTGTATTTAGAAAGTGGAACGTCTTACCACTCCTGTTTTAAAACCAGTTATAGGATTACATCATGTTTAACTATATGATTTATAGCTCAGAAGTTCAGCTATTTTTTTCTATTATTAACATTGGTGTGTATGGTGGTGACCACCAGGGGCAGATATGATCCGTTTCTCAGATTGACTTTGAAGCGAGTTTGCACTGAGTTACAGTGACGGGCACCTGTCATTTCTGCGTGCTCTAAGGTCCAAACGTGTCCCCCATCCTGTGGCATGCACTCACTCTAGCCCCAGTGTTATTTTTAGACCATGCGACCCTTGAGGAGTAACCTGAAACTCTTACTGTTGCTCTTTCTGAGTGTAGGAGTCCTCAACAGTTAATCTGATCGGGCTCTAAATTTAATCCTGAGTCCAGGGATTTTGTGAGTGTGTGCATGCATCCATGCATATAGAGCAGATAAAACTAAGAAAATAGCATGTACCAAATAATCTCAATCTCAGTAAGTCTCAAATAATTGTTTATAATTTAGGTTGATTTACTCAGATCGGTTTAACAGTGTCATTTAATAATTTACAGTGTATATAATCGCTTTTTCAATAATGTTCTTTTTACCAACCAGCGTTTTTTCAGTATTTCCTACACAAGTCTAGTTGCGTGTAATTAGAGCGCCCCCTAAGTGTGAGAACTGGTTCAACAGCGAGTTATATTCTAGCTGTACCTGTGTAGCTGTTGGCAAAAGGTTTTGCTCATTAACATTCATGACAACACTACAATAAGTTTTATTTATTAACATTAATTGACTATAGTAGTTAAAACGAACTAACAGTGACCAATACTTCTACAGCGTTTATTAATCTTAGTACATGTTAGTTTTACCATTTACTAAAACATTTAAAATCAAATGTTGTATCTGTTAACCTAAAATGCACAAGGAACTGACCTGAATGAACAACTGAAGTTATATTAACTAACATTAACATTGACTAATAAACGCAATAAAAATATTTTGCTCGTGTTTGCTAATGCATTAACTAATGGTGTTAAATCAGACCTTAATGTGAAATGTTCGTTTTATTATTAATACCGACGTTTCTTGTTAAACTTTTTTAGTGTTTTTCTAGTTTGATTAGTATTATTTTGTAGAATAAATATAAATTACATAATTAATACATAATATAGGGTAATTCATATTCATGCCCTACGTTTACAAACGCGTATTCGTCAGCATATCAGTGAAGTCTTCTGTGTAAACGTCACACGATCTAATTAATATTCATGAGCTAGTCTCCGCTTAGAAGGATTCGTAAATTCGCATTTGGTTCTGGAAAAAAAGACGCTCGCAAAATGCAGGAACACAAAGTTTGGTGACATTTAAACACCGCAGCGCTGTTATGGACAAACATTATCCAGAGAGAAGAACTATCGCATGAGGAACTTATTTCATATGGATCTTCTTTCATAAGAAGCTGTTACCTTTTTTAGAGCATGTAATATTAAACTTCACGAAGGACTTCCATCGTGTTTTCATTTCAGGTTTTACTTTAAACGAACTGCTTTTGACTGCGAAAGTTTATTTTTCGTTTGCAATAGTTTTTTTTTCATTTATTTGTTTTATTTTTCAAAAATGAAAAAAAAGGAATAATCGAAATACTGTTTATCTACCTTTCTTAAAACACGTTTATAAACAAACAACGATAAGATATAAATATATATTTATTTGCGAAACACTGAATATGTCTGTGCTAATCTGTGGATACTTGGGCAATACGGGCTTATTCCTGGAGCTGTAGCTGTTTATAGCATCACTGTCGCGTAACCTTGTTGTTGGATGTGCATCTGTTATCTGAATCATTTTCTTAAGACATAGACGGTGCTGGTAACCCCTGCGATGCGCGTCTTCTGCCTCACCGCGCTGCTCGTCTTGCGGGGGCTGGTCAGCTGCGACCCCTCTAGTGATGACCCGCAGTACACTGGACTGTATAAGGACACAACTGTGACCACAACAGGCAAAATAATCTTTCTTATTTGTTACCTACAAAAAGTTTGAATGTAGTCCCCTCTGTGCATGCCGAAATTTCTTGACCACTCATTCCTGCATGCATGGGTCTAATTTAGTATCAACTAACTTTAGTATCGTAAAATTACGCCCTTTATGTTTTAAGAATGGTTATTATATATAGATCTTATGAAACTAGTTTATAATAATTACATATTGAAATCTCTGACCTTGGATTGATTTTGATATAACATCTGAGCAGTTTGTTATAATGTTGAGATTTCTGAAACTCTGAGTTTCTCTGAAGTCTCTGAGACTCATTTGAGATTGAAAGGAGATTTTTCTAAATATGAAAAATTCTGTAAAAGAACTAAGATAATAAAGAGATCTGATTTTTGTACTTTTTTATTTTAAAAGAGATAAAATGAAATCCTGTATTATCATTGTGAATGACAATATCTTGAACATTAATATCGTACATGCATTTTTATCGAAAGCATCTTACTGTGCAATTTTATATTTATATATTTTGTAGTCCATGTGCTCTCTGGGAAACAAGCCCATGACCTTGGTTTTGTCAGTGTCATGCTCATCCAGTTACAGCTACCAGTTGCACAAAAAATGTTGCACATATTCACCGATTGTTTACTGAGTGTTTGACTCCAATTTGAACTCTTTTCACCACAGATCCATGTCTGCAGGTGAACCCTCCCTGCATGACAGAGGCTGACCGCTACAGTCTGGAGGCTCTTCAGCACATCCACAGAGAGATGGATGATGATCAGGATGGAGGTATTGAGGTGGAGGAGAGCGTTGAGGTAATTGAGAGTCAAAAAATAACCCAGCTAACAGGGAACGTCCTTAGAACGTTGGATAACATTCTCTAAAAGTTTTCTCAAAGTTATCAAAACTATTCTTGCAGTGATGTTAGTAGAATGTTTTCTAACATTTTATTTCATATATGGAAAACGTTATTCTTAAGTGGTTAGTGGAATGTTTTAAAAACATTACAGAATTAAAAAAGGTTTGAATAACATACTTATAACCAAGCAATAATGTTAAAAAAATCTCTAAAACTAGACATTTTGAATGTAACATTTCTAACATTTTTGTTACTTAATGGAAATGTAATGGAAACATTCTTACAACCTAAACTTGTTAGCTGGGAATTTAATAGAAATCGTACTCAATCAGAAACAACTAGCCAATTACATGAAGCCGAGCATAACTAGAAACATTTATATTGACTATATGCAGAAATTTATGTTCAAGAAACTGTTCCAAGTTCAAATTTCCAATGACAGCTTAAAGATTTGACAGCTGTTTTACAACTGTACAAACCTGATTCTGGTCATTCCCAAGTGACCACGTGTTGCTCCAAATTCAACCAGCTGATAAAGCAATACATGTTAGCACTTCTAAACCTACAACCAGATAAACAAACTCGGCTTTACTACCATTTTGGCATGCATGTGTGATGTCTGGGGGGTGGTGAGAGGGTAAATGTGCAATAGCACAGTACCCTGAGGTTTCTCTGCACAGCCTGTTGGTCAATTTAGAAACACATGTTTCCATCCAGTGACTGAGACAAACTGTTCATGCTTGGCACTGAGAGAGGACATAACAAGAGGGGGATGGGTTGCTCAGCAATGTCCCGCGGTGGATCTGTGTGCCGGCATTGAGTTTCTTCCCTCGTTGCTATAGATATAGCTGAGGTGCATCAAAGTAACGGACAACCTGGAATTCCATGGAATCTGATTACAGCAGAGATGAATTCCAAGACCTCCACACAAACACCTTCAGATGTTAGATGTTTACTCAGCTGTTGTGTTAAACAGACGTGTGATGAGTGTGTGTGTGAGACGTGTGTGTGAGTGTATTATATAGGCTTTGGGTGAGGGGTTTCTTGTGTACTGAAATTAATGTAGGCTAAATAAATTAAAATTATTTCTTTTTTTTAAATAAAGGTTTGCTTATTATGGTGCTTTTTACACTTGAAATCATCACATGCTTAACGGAAAATTATTTTACAGTGCAATTTTTGTGTATACACACGATCTGTTTGCTTTTCACTGTAGTTCATCATAGAAGATATGCAGCAGCAACAACAGGCAAACAAACACAGCAAACTTCATCAGGAGGACCAGCACATCACTTTAGAAGAGCTTTGGAGGGGCTGGAAGACCTCCGAGGGTGAGATATTGTTTCATTTGACAGATGCTTTAATTAAATGGACTTACAGTGCAATCAAACTATGCATTTTATCAGTACCTGAAATACATTCACGTTTGCTAGTCACCAGTCAATGGTCATAAACTATCATTCAAAGTTTAATGCCTTTCTAATGCCAAGAATACATTTTTCAAATTGTAGGATACTTCTGTGATGCCTGAACATAGTTTGATTTATGTTGAAATATTAAAGTCACAGCATAATTTTCATATTTACATTTGTGTTATTCATAGATGAGTTACATTCAAAGTTTTGATTAAGTAGTTTACCTTTATTTTAAATGTAAAAATAGATTAATCACAAGTAAATAAGTGATCAAATAAGTGACCTAAATGTTTGAACGCTGGTGTGTGTTTGTGAAGAATCACAGATGTCCAGGTCAAAGGTTAGAAACTTCCAGTAGATTCATTCTGCAGGATGTATTTCTCAGTAGCTCAAACCTTTCATCATTCATCCAAGTGGTTTGTGATGATGTAGATTTCCCAGCGTTTAACCTTATCACACAGTGATATCACATTACATCACAATGCCATGTTAATAGTTATAGTCACATAGTGACATCGCATAACATCTCACTAATGGTGTTGAGTTGATAAAAGGGAGATCACAGGTGTGAATAAATGTGAAACTACAAACATAAAAAATCATATTCTGTTTTGCTTCTGAATTTCCTCTTTTCTCTGTCAGTTCACAACTGGACGCAGGACAAAGTGTTAAGTTGGCTGAGAGAGTTTGTTGAGTTGCCTCAATATGAAAAGAATTTTAAGGAGCTACGTGTTAATGGGAACACATTGCCCAGGTAAGATAACATTTGTCATATTTGATTACCCAAAGATAATTTATTGCACACATAATATGAATATAAACATAAAGTGTGTATACCTGCAACATATAGTGTTTAACAAAATGTCTTGTATTGGAAGAGGAATATACAGGGACAGTGGAAAGCTAAACATCAAACAATTTCTCAAAGAATTATGGGAAGTGTAGTGCTTCATTAAAATGAATGAAATCTGATCTTGCTTGATTTGTGTTAACAGGATTGCTGCCAATGAGCCTTCATTTATGAGCGGCCACCTGAAGATCCAGGACCAGCAGCACAAACAAAAGCTCAAACTCAAAGCTCTGGATGTCGTGCTGTTTGGACCTCCCACACGTATGCATACACACTAGACACATTTATATACTGTCATATATATTTATATACTGTCATATATATTTATATACTGTCACTTTTTGGTTAAAAAGAGAAAACAGTTATTGAGCAAGTACATAACAGGTCAGTGTTCAAAACATTCTTTTTAACCTAATTGGCAATGGTAAGTTTATAATAATGATTTATAATTGAGCTGTCAGGTCTGATTTCCCAGGAAATATCCGTTTAACTTCATTTGTCATCAACATATATAAAGAAAGTACGTAAGGTAACCTGCAATTTTAAGTTTCAAACAGAGATGGCGATAAAGCGGCAAAAGATATGGATTGCAGCTTTAACATGTTGTTAAAACATCGTGCTTTTTTAACTTTTTGAATGCTGTGCTGTGGTATATAACCAGAACACAAATATTACTAGTGTAAATCAGAAGCTTTGTAAAGTCTTAATCAGTTTTTAAACTGTAAATTTAATATTATTTAATTATCAAATGTGTAATAGTAAATTTGGTGGCAGTAATCCAATATATTGAATGTATTTCAAAACGACGTATGATTACAGAGGTCACAGTATAATAGAATGATCAGGTTTGATTCAGAACATCCTGGCTATTTAAATGTCACTAGCAAATTTAGCGCTGACTGATGATCATTCGAGTACATGTGAAATTAAATATCTGTGCACTCCAGGGAGTGCGCCAAACAGAATATCCACTGTGTAAAACAAACTTGGCAGATGTCCGGTCAGCACACAGAGTAAACACAGACTTCAAAGAACGTTTCATTGGCTCTCTGACTAATAACCCCGCCCACCCGCACTACAGGTCCTCCACACAATTGGATGAAGGACCTGCTCCTTTTGGTGTCAGTAGTGATGGGGATTGGTGGATTCCTGTTTGCAAAAGCACAGAATAAAGAATCTAAGGAACACATTACAAAGATGATGAAGGACCTGGAGAGCTTGCAGAGAGCCGAGCAAAGCCTCAGAGACTTACAGGAGCAGTGAGTTCAGCTTCTACACTGTCATCTTTTCCCTATACAACGATTTTAGAGAACGTTTCCCTAACATTCCATTAAGTACCAAAAATGTTATTTTGAAAATTCTAGGAAAACGTTTTTAAAACGTTTCACTTATTACTTAAGAATAGCGTGTTTGATATATAAGATATATAACCTTGAAAAAGTTACATGAGAACATTTCTTTCTAGCTGAGTAAACTTCAACATTAATCTTTACTAAATCCTTCACCAAAACATTATTCACCAAACTGCTGCTACTAACACGTGGATCTTCAAAAGGTTAGAGAAAGCCCAGGAGGAGAAGCGCACAGTGGTGGTAGAGAAGAAGAACCTTGAGGAGAAGATGAAGGACGAGATTCAGGGAGCTCAGGAAGAGGCCAACCGCCTTCACAAACTCCGAGCGGGAGCCGTGAGTGAGCTGAGCCGTCTGCGGTACGCCGAGGAGGAGCTTGAACAGGTAAAGCTGTGTTTTCCACAATAAAACCTCAGTGACCCCACAGCTACGCCTCACAGTTTTCCTCACACAGGTACGTGGGGCACTAAAGAAGGCTGAGAAAGACATGCATTTCCTTTGGTCAGTCCCTGAATCTCTGCAGCTGTGGCTACAGCTCACTCATGAGGTGGAGGTCCAGTACTACAACGTTAAGAAGCAAAGTGCTGAACAGCAACTCGTCACGGCTAAAGACGAGGTACCGGAGCGATAAATCACACCCAGTCTCAATAACATTCATTCATTTGGCAGACACTTTTATCCAAAGCAACTTGCATTCAGTGCATTCAAAGTATATATTTTTAGTAGTACCTGTTTTTCTAGAGAATTGAACCCACAACATTTGTCCTGCTTACACAATGTTCTACCAATTGAGCTACATGAAATCAAACATATTGAACTTAGGATCTCAAACATTAAAGCATACAGTTTTATTTTATTAAGTATGTACAAAAGAAGCAAACAGGTTTGAGTTGGTCTAGATTGTTTACTGGGTCTAACTGAGAAGCTGTGGAGAGTCTCAGCTCATGGAATGCTGTTTAATCATCTGAAATTCCCGGACAGGCTGAGAAGATCAAGAAGAAACGGAGCTCTGTGTTGGGGACACTTCATGTGGCTCACAGCTCCTCGCTGGATCAAGTGGATCAGAGAATCCTGGAAGCAAAGTAAACCCGTTTTTCCATTTAACGCCTAAGCCATATTTCAAAACGAATGTCATTGCATTAGATAGCAAAACATTAGGTGGCATTTATTTAAAAGAACGGTAACACATATTTCACACAAATAAGGATGCTAGGTTAGTAAAAGTGTTTCTAATTGTCAAACTCTGTGAAACATGTCTCTAGTTACTGTGCTAAGACCTGTGTGAGAATAGCTAACTTCATTGATTTAAAATGATCTTGGAAGTAGTTAATAATTGTAAATATAGCTAAGATGTATTTGCTACTTGATATTGTGGTATTCAATTCAATTCATATAATACATAGCATTAACTCATGTGTGTTTTGTTAAAGGAATGCATTAGCTGAGGTGACCGCTTGTCTTCAGGAACGTCTGCACAGGTGGCAGCAGATTGAGAACCTGTGTGGTTTTCATGTGATGAAAAATGCAGGGCTGCCCAATCTCACAGCGACTCTGTATCCAGACCCCAACTGGATGCTAATGCCCCGGGCTGCCATGCAGTCCTATCAAGTGCCCCTGGCGGTGGAGGACATGGAGGAGGAAATGCCACAGATGATGCCACAGATTCCTGGTAGGTACTCGTCTCTCTAGAAATGCTTAAACAACCACTTAGAACACCTTAGCAACTACATAGCAACAACATAGCAACCCAATGCACCCTGGCAACAGGCTAGCGTCATCTCTGAACACTCATGGAGCATCCTTGTAATTCATTTTCATAAACAAAATTGTCAATATAAATTTTATTATTATCATTAATTCTGTGTTCATCTTATTTTTTAGTCACAGTTTCCCCCCTGAAATGTTCTCCGCGCTCTCTCGTTCGTTCCCGCCGATCTGGTCACATGGTGTCTTCACCTGTAATTGTGTCACCTGACCCTGATCTCCTGATTCCCATTCGATCGCCACTGCGGCGATACGGAGAGGAAGAAGAAGAGCACATCAAATTCCCCCCGCTCATAAAACAGTATGTCAGCATGACACTTTGCCCTGTAAAAATAATGTTTTTTGACATATCAAATTAAGTAGTATTTTTTTAAATGTTGTCATCATTTGTCATCCTCCTCATTTTAACTATTTACTTTCTCTTTGAACACAAAAGGAAATATTTATCAAAATGTAAAAGGAGTTCTAAAAGGAGTTCTCCTAAATGTCCTAAAGCCTTATACCAACAAATGTATCTTAGCTCTCTTTCTCTCTGACAGGGAGTCCATGGAAACATCCTCGGACACAGAGTCTATTGGCTCGTCCATCAGCAGAATGTACACCAGCCTTGATGTTCCTCCTCGGAGAAAATACAGAGAAGGTCTTTACTCTGATAAAATGTCCCGAAAGATCTCTCTGGAAGAACAAGAGGATAGTCCCTCACGCAAGATCTTGCAGAAGGAGATGGACGAGTCTTTGATGAACACCACCAGGAAAATATCAAGAGAGGAACTGGACACTGATGCTCCATTACGGAAAACATCAAGAGAAGAGCTGGAGGCCTCTGTGGACCTTCCGAAACAACTGACAGGTAGAGCAGATGCAGAAGGTAATGTCGATTCAAGGAAACTAACCAGGGATTTCTCATTAGATACCACTATGAGGTTCTACTCCACAGAAAAGGTATATTCTTCAACAGCGATCAACATCGATAGTCAAAGACAACGGTCATTCAGAGACAGAAAGGATCATATGGGGGACAGCATTTCCAGAGTGATACCAAAAAGTGAGGTTGATACAGAAACCACTAGTGGAAACCGGTATTCTGATGCCTTAATGACCAGTTCCATGAAACAAAGGGATAATCTGGACTTTCCAACCAGCATCCAGCGAGGTAGAATGTTTAGGGAAAACTCCTTTGATGCAACGTTTGAAAGCTCTGTGGAAAGCTCTAAAAAATTAAAGATGTTTACAAGCAAAACTGACATCCCTTCAAGGTTGATGGTGCAAGAAGAATTTGAGGCATCCCCTGATTTAGAGAGGGTGAAAAAAGACACTCCTATAAATACTGCTTTTAGGAAAATGGTGAAACATGAGTCTGACACATCAATAGAAAATCAAAGAGGCAGGTCCTTTAAAGAGAGCAGGGATGTGCACATGGAGATCTCCTCCAAAATATTCTCTCGAGAAGAGTCCAATGTTGGCATGGAGACACAAAGAGCACAACGCAATATCAAGACAGATAGCTCTGCAACCTCGCTCATTGGTAAAATACAGAAAGAGGTGATGAGCTTGTCAACAGAGGTTCCCAGACGTAAGATTTCACAAGAGGAGGTTGCAGTTACAAATCCTGGACAACTTGGTCCACCTGACCTCACTGCTAGTTCTTTGATGGTCTGGAAACCAGCCTCAGATACACTCAGCACGCTGGTGTATGATGGCATTTTAGAAAAGTCCTACGAGAACCCCATCACCCCTAATCCCGGAGATCCTGGCCATGGGGCCAGAGTGTCTGGCTCTTTTCAAAGCCTCCTGGGAAGTGAAGGTCCCTCAGCAAGTTCATGTTCTTTAGAATCCAGCAGCAAAGACAAAGGAAAGAAGTCTTCTGTTCTCAAGAATTTGTTTAAGAAGAAAAAAGATAAGGACAAAAATTCCTAGAGATTGACAACAAAGAATGTTAAACTTTGACTGCCTCCAGACAGCCCAGAATCTGCTTTTGAAAACTGCCTTATCAACCCAAGGGACATGCCATGTCTTTGGAATTTCTCGAAAGCGTTTTTTTAGATAAATGCTGAGAATGGGACTAAGCTCAGTGGATACAGCATGTAACACTATATCAAAGGGAAACTGCACTTTCTAGGTAGGATTCACAGATGATATATTGAATAAGGTGTTCTCTCCAGAAAATCTATTGAATGAGATAATTGCACATGGGTTTGTTATGGATTGTCATTTTCATTTTAAGAATTTTAAATAATTGTTGATGACAATGGTGTGTAAGGTTTTTGCGCTGATAAAATGTGTGATTGTTGTCTATTAGATCATTGTAGCATTAAAAAGACAAACACAACACTTAATTTAATTTATTTGATCGCTTGCTTGCACTGAAAGAAAAAGGTCAATAGTGCAATAATTCGAAATAAACAATAAAACCAATTACTAAAAAATGCATCCGTTAACTTCGAATACAGTGTCACTGTATAAATTACTAACAAAAACAGATCTATTTAAATGCATGTCATGTTGAAATTTCAGTTTAATTAATTAATTAAAAATAAAAATTATTAATTTTAGTGTCAATTAAGCATTATTTTCAATTATTTGAGAAGGATTTTAATACAACTTCGAACATGATTTACATGGCCATGCATTTCACAGACACGAATCTAAGGAAATATACAGTGCATTTAAGGTTTAGATGTATTAGCTTGTATTAGCAAGGCTCTATTGAGTTCAGAACTATTGATCTTTCTAAGATAACTAGGTTAAATGGATGGTAGTCCTAGTTAAAAACTTAGTTACACCTCCTTTTAGAGAAAAAGACATTTCTTTCTGAAAATACAGTATCTTTTAAGACTTTTTGACAGCCTAGCATAGATGATTTGTTTGGCATTTGTGTTTATTTGATTTTATTGCACAGCACTTTGGCCAACATTGTTTGTTTTTATATGATAAATAAATTTGATTTAACTTGAAAAACTTGATTTGAACGTATGTTTCTACAAATTTTAATTCAATTTGCTGCTGTAAAGTATATTTTCAAACAAGGCTAACACAACAGAATGCAAAATATGAAATTCAGATTCTGTCGAATGCAAAATGTATCAATCTTTTGGTATCAGATTTTCAGACCCCACTGTATACTGTAACAATTTCTGTAGATCATGAATTATAGAATCTTTGACTGTATGTGTTTATGTGCAAATGCAGATTAGACCAAAGAATCATTAAAATGCTTCAGTGTGCTCTGGGAATGTGAGTTCTTTACTGATTTTCAGTGTTTTCTACTGAATGACCTGAAATGACCTTATAGATATTACCAGTGTTGATTACAGTAGCAAATGATTCAATACAGTAAAAAGATATACAAACTATAGGCCTGAAATTACCTTTGTTTTCAGAGTTATGCATATAAAATGGTCTTATTTTCTGTTTGGATGGGTGAAACTTTTGACCACAATATCCACCCACGTTTATTTATTTCTTTTGAAGGGAGAGAGAGGAAACTGTGGTGTTATTTTCTAAATATGTTACACTTACTGCACACACTAAATGTCACATATATAAAAACAAACTCTGTGGATTGATGTGTACATGTAGATCAGAGACCCTATCCTGTCTGAGTGGGTGGTTACTAGCCAGAATAAAGCTACTGTGTGTTTTACACTAATAGTCTGAGGCCTGATTCTGAAAGATTCTACGCTTTTCTTTTAGAAAGTTTAATGCTGTCAGGGGATTTCTGTATGCTTTCAACATTCAGTGCTGTTCA
>JAZGTK010001381.1:0-40934 GCA_036877625.1 Ambastaia sidthimunki
CCATGGCATGTAATTGGGAAAGAACCCAACGCTGCTGTGTCCATTCTTCTTCTCAGTGTGCAGAGTTTGGCTGCACATCTGCTCTGCAGTTGTCTCACGGTCAGAGATGTTTGAAATTCCTCTGGTACTCTTCTCTGCAGTCTGAGCCTCATGGTCCATGACTTTACCACATACAAAAGTATGCTTCACTGAATCTAAAGGCTTTCAGGCATACTTCTTCTGTTTTGAGTCATAGAAGCTTTGTTCCAAATCATATTGAGCTGCCTACCCAGACAACATTTTAAGGCATCATAGCCACGCTTCTACTACAAAGGCTAGTCTGCATGATTATGCTGCCTTCTAAACTGTCTTCTTTGGACCAAAACACAAAGCATAGTCATATATATTCTTTTAGGAAAAAAGGTAATCCCAGAATGCTTTGCAGTAAGCTTAGTGAAAAATGCATTAAAGGTGGTGGACAAAGTGTGTGAAATATGTAGATAAATATATAAATACATTTCATCTAATACCACAAAGTATTGACTAAAAAATAGTGATATACAATGAAAAAAACCTTGTTAACCAATATTTGTGTGGGATATCCAATTCTGTGTGTAAGTATTGTGTTGTACGCTTGTTTATGTCAAACTATATTGTAATCGAATGCTAGTCGCATTAATTTTAGTGAGTTTCAGCTTAAGCAGAGAATTTCAATCAATCACTAAATGAAATGAGGTTCCATTTCTTTTAGAATGCTGCTTTAGAAGACAGCAAACAAAAACGTCTCAACGGCTTCCCCCTTATGTGTTAGTCCAATTATCTCGATTGATCTCATTGATTCATGTCAATCTCTTCTTCCTTCCTGCAGCTAATCTGAATCCAATGTCTCACGCCGTCCACTGTGTGACCAGCATGGCGGCCCCTTCCTGGAGCTGCCTGAGTGTGGATGAGGAGACGGAGGAGGGAGAGGGTGCGGCAGAGAACGGAAGGAGGCATGAAGAAGGAGGCCTCAGTTTCCTTCTCAAACAGGAAGACACGGAGAGCCAGGACAATTATATCTGCCTTTACAATCGGCTGGACATTGCAGTGCGCGAGATGAAGCAATATGTGGCTCAGATAGATGTGTAAGTAATGAGGAGATGGGTCACTGTTGTGGGCAGCTGAGCTGTTGAGGTTGCTTAACAGCGTATATATACAAAACAAGGGTTCTTCTGCAGTGTTCTTATGATCAGTGAAAACCTCAGAACATTAGTGATGTAATTAATAGTTAAATGTTAATAGTTAATAGTTAAATGTTATTAAGAGTGTGGAAAAACTGAAAATGATATAGATAAATAATTATTTAAATGTTTGTAGTCATACTTAAAGGCTGACATTTTTTATTATGCTGGTTGAAAGTCTCTTCACATCCTGATAACAATCACCAAGTAAAGTGGCCTAAATATATTTTTATCTTCATAAAATGTTTGTCCAATCATTGCATTCAATCCAAATGCAATGATAGGATGTTCTACTTGCCTGTCGAACTATGTATTTGCATATCTCTGTGCACTGTTGGGGGAGGCTTAGCTCTGAAGATCGCTCTAAATGGAGGGCCGGATCTTATGCTTTCAGAGCTAGGTTGCCATTGCTAGCCTCCTCGAAATTGCCTACCCTAAATTTAAACGATTCAATCAGCTCAAAATGTTTAACTTACAGTGCAATCTGATGTTGTCATGGAAACGTCAATTGCCAAAAGGTGTGAGGCCCTTTAAATTCCATTGATATGCTAATCAAAATGCCAAATGGCACAGCTTTGCTATTTTAAAACTTTCCTCTTGAGTTCCTGAATTTCAGAACTTCAGGATGCCCTTTTATAACCGTCTAAAAGTATTTATGGGTGCGGCAGAAAAAAACACAGGGCTGAAGCCATAACAGACGATTGCAGGGGAGACATTTCCACAAGCTCTCAGGAGGAACGAATGTTTGTTATTCAGGAGCAAGATGTGCTGAAGAAGTTAATTGACAGTGAAATGGAGTCATTTCTCAATCGCGTTCTCCTCGCACTGCGCTGTTCCATAAAAGCAAAAAGTCTACAAATGAAATAAAAACAAACAATATGGCTAGAGACTCTAAAAGGGTGTGATAATCCACCTTAATTAATCTAGAAAGTAGTAATTTGATATTGATCCCTTATTTTGAACATAGCTGTGTTCAGCTGTGTTTACTGTGTTTACACAAATAGAATCTGTTGGTGATCTCCAGCTCCAGATGTCAGTAATCACGAATGGCAAAATCAACTCGTAACTCTTACAAGTTTAATGTCAAGACGCTCTCATAATTCATTGTTAGAGTCAGAGCAGCGCTCATAACTCATTTATGTCTARCTCTGTTTCATAGCCTCTCTGAATATGACTGTTTGATCTTAGACTCCTGTCATCCATAACTGGACCAACCCAGCCACAGGGGTCAGAGCCCCCCTCATTTGAGAGTGCCCCCTCAACCTCTCCCATACCAGAGGAGACAGACCAAGACAAAGCAGAGCATGGGGGAAACAAGAGAGTGTGCTTTAAAGTGAATGAAGATGATCAGGAGGATTCTGGACACGACACCATGAGCTACAGAGACTCCTACAGGTGAGCGATAGGTTGTTCTTTGTGATTAACAGGCTTCTGCAAGTTTATGTAGCCAAGGTGCGGTGGTTGGTGAACATGCTCCTGATACGTTGAGCTGTGGTGCTCAATTGGATAATGTAGGTTCGAGTCCAGCCTGTAACCTGTTTCATTCACATTACCCTCTCTTTTTAATAATTGCCTGTGTATCTCCATTATATCTGTCTGTATTTGTTTCTGAAAATTGTTGGGTTTCAAAGCAGGGGATTGAGACTTCCAAAATCAGATTTAAAAAATTCAATGAGAATTTTTATTTTAAAAATTTGCAAATTTGGTATTAATAAGATAGTTTTCCATAAATATATATATGATTTATTTGAAAGATTATTTCAAATCCCAGCTTTTCTCCAGCACATATGCAAGACGAGACAGTAAGAGAGATGGGGCTTTAGTTCTCCTGTCTGCTCCTCCTGTCAAAACAGATGTTTTTTAAACAGAGACAGAGGAAGATGAAAAACATCCTTCACAAAGAACCTGTTGTGGCAGAGCAGCCCAGAGTCTGCTGTCCCTCTGTTGAGACTCCCACTAAAACCGCTAAAGAATACAGTCTGTCACCATTGTTAGATCATCGTTATATGGACCAGAGTTTGTTTGCTTCTGATCTAGACTTGACAGAGCTGAGACTGACCACAAACAGCCTGTGGATGGATTTCATGCTTCTGTTGGGAGAAATGGACGTCTTCCTGTGCTCTCTCTATCATTATGTGGCGTTCCGCTTTAAAACCCTGTTACTTTGTGACAGGATGAGCTCATAACAGCTGCAGCCGTCATGTTTTATAGATAGAAACAGTTTTTTGCTCTATTTATGCGCTTACAGTAAGTAGCAGAATTTGTCCAGGGACATAAGAAATCTCTGTTGTTATCATAAAGAGGCCAGCTATTAGAGAATGTGAACTTAAAGGCGTTCAAGAGGTTAAATGGTAAAAGATAAGGGAATGTGCTCTCTCTCTCTCTCTGTCTTTCTCTCTCTCTCTCTCTCTCTCTCTCTCTCTCTCTGTCTCTCATTCTCTCTCTTTCTCTTTTTCTCTGTGTCACTTAACCTCTTTGGACCCGCAACCTGCTGCTTGTGAGCTATCTGCTTCCATTCTTGGTTTGTGGTGGCACTATTTTTGTCTTTTCCTCTCTCAGTGGGGTGTGGAAATGAAACTTCTGCTTTTCTTTCAGGACTGTGTAGTGCAGGACTGGGTAGTACAGTCCGTTTCACCCTGTTGAGGGTTTGGAGCAACAAATGCATTTCAAAAATGTCACTCTGTCTCAGAACATTTTCATGTTTACTTTCACGCTGTTGATCCAAAGGGATCCCAAAAGTTAAAATTGGAAGTTTGTTGATGTTTCATTTATTGTGGCTGTTGAAGTGCTTATAGAGTCAGAAACAGTAGCAGGATTGTGGGAAATGGTTTGTTTAACTCACTGAAGGGGTCTGGCCTTTAAAAACTGTTTGTTTTCGTCAGTCCCAACATCCATGTGATTTAACCACAATGTGGTTCAACTATTCAAAACACTGTACAGTATATATAACACCGTACAGTAGCCCCAAAAAGTAGTTAAACAATTCTCTGGTCCAAGATGATCCCAAGGTGATTTTAGTGGATGTATGAAGTCAGTTCACTTGAAATGTTGAAATGTTTCCATTCTATCTTCACAACCAGACACTATCCTGTCTGCTTGTCGTTCATCGTTGTTATTTAAGTAATAGTTTGATATTATGTTACATAATGCAAAGACAGTCATAAATGTTTAGCTGTGAAATGTCAACATTAAAATTGGGACTTATAAATGAAAATAATTTCAAGCCTGCAATGTGATTGTGTGTATTTCACAGTGAGTGTAACAGCAACCGGGACTCAGTGCTGTCATACACAAGCGTCCGGAGCAACAGTTCATACCTGGGCAGTGATGAGATGGGTTCAGGTATCTGTCCTCTGTCAGATGTGATTACAGTTTAAACAGACAGCAGTGCTGTAATTAATGACATTCATTACCAGAAACTAATGCTTCTGTTGCTTTCCAGGAGATGAGTTGCCTTGTGATATGCAGATTCCTCTAGACAAGCAAGATAAACTGCACGGATGTTTGGAACACCTTTTCAATCAAGTATATCGATTTATTTCCCTCCTTAATACGTTTAAGCGTCTTTCCAATTCAAACTTAATATTCCTATTTATTTAGCTTCTATTTTTGCTCTTCATTGATGCCTTCCTTGTCGTCTTCCTCTTTGAGTCTCTCAGTATTATCACATTATTCTTTGGCCATTGTTTGACCTTTAAACTTTGCCCTTTGCCCTCACAATCTATGGCCTTCTAGAGGTCACAAGATTTTAACCCCCTCTCTCCATTTCTCCCTAAGCCCTGATTTCAATAGCGGCTCTTTAATGCAATGTAGACATGCAGGTTGCATGTGGACGGACTGAAACCAGCAAGCCTGGCATCAGTGAGAGCTGTATCATATATCAGTTGACACAGGATGCGTGTGGTGATACGTGTGACTGTTTTCTTCATTCTCAGGTTGACTCCATCAACAGTCTTCTGAAGGGTTCTGTCATGAGCAAAGCTTGCGAGGAAACCAAGCATTTCTACACGGACCACAGTCAGCCAGGTAACACCCGTTTAGGGTGTGCACATGCTCTATATTTGAATGCGAGCTCTATATTTGAAGCTCATTGGAGGGACGGGTGTCTGGTGTATTCAGGTTTTCTGTTAGACTGCGTAAGGGTGTGTGTGAGTTTCTGTTCGTGTGTTTTATTAACTCTGCATGTGAGGATACCGCACTAGGTTTTCCTGTGTGCTTTATGTATTTTTAGAGTGGCACATAATTACCCCCTGCAATTTTGTATTGACTGTTTTTGTATGTGTGTTTCTGTGGGGCCACATTCAAACAAGTGTGTGCTAATTACACCTGCTGACCTGTTAAAACGTCTTCTTTTTGATGACCCGCTTGCATATCTTTTGTTTTGAGTCTCTCACCCTCGTTCTCTACGTCAATAGAGTTTCGGCACACAGATGACTGGACCGTACGCTGGAGGTGCATTTTGCACAAGAACATCCAGGAGGACCCGTGGAACCTGCCCAATTCAATCAAATCTCTAGTTAACAGTCTTCATCGCTTTGTAGAGGGTATGTTCAACCCCGAACAATGCTTACAGTGAACACAGAATCAAATCTGACCCTATATGCTTTCTTATAACATGTTCCTTTTTTGTTAAGCATAATCCCTTAATGCATATTATTACAAAGAAAATAAATGTTTGTCTTTGTCTTTCCTGGACATGCAATAACTTTCCCAGTCTTTGTGTCACAAACTTTGTGTGTGATATCAGTTTGGCCGGTCTAATATTAAGTCTTTTGGTTAATGTTAAAAGCTGAAGTTAATACAGTGCCAGTTAAACTGAATGGAATAAAGCTTACTTAGAAACTGGCTTGCAATGCAGAACAGCTGTATTTCATACATGGGTCTTACTGTGCTGTGCTTGTGGTTGTTTAATTCTTCTTATAACTGTGTTACAGATGGAAGGAGTCAGCTCTTGTTGGCATTGCTTAAATGCACAGGTAAGTTACACTTCCATGCCAATATTAAATAGCTAGTTCAAATTGTTCAGTCACTATTACATTACACTATTACAAGACCTAAAATCTCTGTGAGATTTCTAAAAAGAAGGTTGGATTTTAACTGCAGTCGACCCCAACTACTGTTCTAGATTCTCCTGTGTTCACAAACAACCCCATGTTCTGAAATGAAGGAGTGTTCTATTGGAATTTTGTAGCTGGGAGGTGTGTGTGTGTGTGTGTTTACTTAACCATATTTTGGCAACAAATTTGTACCCAAAAGTCAGAAAAACTTGACAAATCTGAGCAAAACCTCGTTTGGGGACATCCTCATTGGTAGAAACTCTATAAAATATAGTAAATAAAGATTTGTAATTTTAAAAATGCAAAAAGGTTTCTGTTAGGGTTAGAGTGTGGGTTAGGTTTTGTTTATAACTAGCTGTGTATAAAATCATTAAGTCTATAGAATGTCCCCATTTAGATAGATAAGTAAACGTGTTTGTGTGTACAGTACATGTGGTGTGTGCCAAGTTGTAGCCGGGTGTGTCTGTTTGCGAGATGCAGAGCAAGCAGTAGACGAGATGAAGTGAGAATGGAGAGAGTGGGTTTGTCTCGTGGGGTCTGTGGTGGGAGACATATGGAAGCTGTTGAGCGTTTGCTTTGGAATCTGATCTGGAGCCCTTATATCCCTACTGCTTCACACGGACAGCCGTCCCAAACCCTGTTCCCACCCAGAGCTCCACTGAACCCCACCATCTGCTTAACGTATTACACAGTCTGAGCATGACTTACATTGGTTTTAACATGCTTAGGATTCCTCTCAAATAGCTGTTTGTACCGGGGGATATAATGAATGTTTATCTTTAAACAGTAAATGAATCTTTATTAGCAGTTTGCTGAAGTTATTAGGTACTGGATAATATTGTTGTACATAGAAAGTACAATTTGTTTAAAGCCCGTTCCTGTCTTAATTGTTTATTCCACCTATCATAAATTCCTGTCAACCTTTCTGTCACAGACACAGAACTGCAGTTGCGGAGGGATGTAATGTTCTGCCAGGCCCTGGTGGGGGCGCTGTGCGCATTGGCCGAGCAGCTGGTGAATGCGTTGAACCTGCGCTTTAACAATAACGGAGAATACGAGGAGGACAGTAAAGAAGTCAGTCGAAAATGGCTGGAGCAGATCGCCACTATCGGAGTGCTCTTTAACTTCCAGTCCACACTCTGTCCACACATGGTAAGACAGAGTTTCACAGAGACTTACAGTGGAACCTTTCAAACATTTGATGGGAATTAAACCCTTGACCTTGGTGTTGCTAGCACAGTACTACCAGGTACATTGGTACAGGAAAGCTTAGCAATCTAGAATGATATAAAAAAGAGCTATAAAAAGTGGGCTAATGTAACATTATCATATTCAAACCCAAACTTAAAGTTTGTTGATCTGTATTCTTTCTGTATTTTATCTGTATATCATTTTATTTTGGGTTGGTGATGTAGTAAGAGCTAAACTCAGCCTGTCACGTTAACCCTCACTGAAGTCCAGATAATTTTGGAAGCTAGTCACATCAAACTTTCAGTTCCTTACGATACGTGAACTTCATATGCTGTGACATTTGCTCTTATTCTGTCAGCATGCTCCTCATGTATGCGGTATTGTTACAGTCGCATACTCACTTTATTATACTGAACTAATAAAGGATTTCCTCCAACAGAGACAAGAGCGAATCATGCTGGAAGATACGAAAGCAGCTCTGCAGGATCTAGAGAAAGTCACCGTGTTGTTCCGCCCGCTGGAGAACGAATGTCTCGTCCCAAGTATGACACCTTAATATTAACACATTGAAGAATAGCCTGTCAACCAATCATGTTTCCACATCTCTGCCATTGGTTGGACAATCAGATAGCCCCGCCTCAAACAGTCAAGACACTTTTTGGAGGAGTCAACCTTTAAATGGCTTATATGGATGCGTCTGCATATTAAAGTAATATAAGAAAATGTATTTTTACACCATTCAGCTTTAAATATACCGTATTTTCTAAACATCTTTAGATCCTTGAGGGTGCTAAGTTTAAATGACAGAAATTTAAACTTTACACGTTTTGCGTGTGCAAAATTGCAATCTATAAGCCAATGTTGATGAACTCCAGCAACAATGACCAAAAGCTCCTTTTATAAATAGAAGCACATCCAGGGTCACTCCCTTTCTCTGAAAGCTGTGCGATTTCTCTAAAAACTGGAAGCCAAAACTGTCATCCGTTTATAGCATCACCCCTCCCCACACACACTTCCCCTCTCCGCAAAACACACACACACCCTCCAGATGTCCTCATTGGGAATGTCAGCACAGTTAGCAGTGATAGGAGAGCAGCCTTATCTGAGCTCTTCTGCTCGGGTTCGAGTAAATCACTGGGATTTTCAGCTTTGTTGCTGCTTGGAAGTTGTTTTATTTACAAGGTCACCTGAGTCCCTATCTATGTAGTACAAATGTCAACATTTTGGGTTTCTTCGAGGTTCTGCAAGATTTAGTTTTTTAATTATGAGCCAATTGCATCTCAAAGCTAATTAATGTGAGTTTTACGGTGCGGCCCAAACCTTGATAATGTTTAGAGGGGAACAAACTTTTGTTAGGTGAAAAACATTGGCAAAAGAGTTGAAATTGATGTTAATTTTAAGCGCTCACTTTTTGATTGTCATGTTCGATCCGCTCTTTCCAGACACATCTGTGCATTACCAGGTTGAAGGTAGTCGGCAGGCCATCAGGGTGACCATGTTTCTGGACAGCTGTCATTTCAGCGAGCTGCCAACTCGACTGCAGAACGGAGGCTCTTTGAAACTTCAGTCTGTGCTCTTTACAAGAGGTGCGAACACAGTTCAGTTCCTCTGTAAATAATGTATTAAGGAAATCATACATCAAAGTTAACCTAAAAATAACACATCTGTTATTATTTAGCCACCATGATGTTGTTCCAAACCCAAATATTATTTTTCCTGTGAAACAAGAAGAACTTTTCAAATCAGGGATATTAAGACCCCCCTACACTTAATTTTGGGAGGTGTCCTTATTAAGAAAAATGTTCTCAGATCTTATTGGCTGTGGCATTATTTATTTGGCTTCACAAAGTGTGTGTGTGTATCATTCATTGTAGTACAAATCAGTCATGGTCGTAATTTGCTCCTTTAGAGCTAATTACAGCAGTTCTGTTTTGTAGATGAGTTTTAGTCGCCATCTAGTGGTAGTTAAAGAGCACTACAAAATAGCAGCAACGTATTAACTTCATCTGCATTTTTGAACTTTCATCAGGGCTGGAGAAGCCAGACGGTGTGTTGTCTCAGGATTTTGTTGCCATGGAAGAGTTTCAACAGCGCACAAATGCTCTGTCACTGGAAAAGGTCAAAGGTTATTACCGCAAACTCAGGTAAAGCAGCCCATTTCATGTGAGCATACCAAAGACTCTTAAAGCTGTAATAAAAAGCTGTTAATATGCATTTAATGTGCACATTTTGTTTCATGTATTCTGAATATTTTGTAATGTTTTTACATTTCATTTTTAGGGCTTTTTATCTGGAGAAGTCAAATTCAGATTCCAATTCCACTGCAATGAAAATTGACCAGGTTGGTGAAGACATTACAACCCAGTACTGTGTGTGTGTGTGTGTGTGTTCGTTTGTGTTTGTTTGTGTGTGTTTGTGTGTATTTTAAAAGAAATGAATTCTTGGTGGTTAAGATCAGTATCATTAAATCTTTCCTCAGCTTCTCCGGCCGCTCAACACGCTGGATGACCTCTGTCGGCTCATGCAGACGTATATGAACATTAAAGCGGGATCTGCAGGTCAACCCTCTGGTGTCAGTGTTCTGCTGGTCTCCTCTGAACTCTGCAGTCGTCTGGGGGCGTGTCACATCACCATGTGTGCCACTGGAATGCAGAGGTAACGTTGAATTAACGTCGTATTATTGTTGCCTAGTTGCCCCCAAATGAAGCATCTCTAGGCAATATGTTCCATTACTGTTTTGCATTTTAACCCCCTCTTTTACGGACCCCCGGTTGAGAATCTCTGCTTTGGTGTCAGGTGTCTGTATATAGATCTGTATATACATAGTCTTTATTCTAGACTGGCTCTGACTACAAGGTTTGTTTTATGCAGGTGTACTCTGACTGTATCATTGGAGCAGGCTGTTACTCTGGCCAGAAACCACGGCCTCATGCCTCGCTGCCTCATGCAGGCCATGGACCTCATGAGAAAACAGGTACAGCCTATGATACTAAGACCAAAACCTTATGTCATTAATACCTACCTGTAAATATGTTCAGGCAAACAGAGTTTAACATGATGGCGTAAACACATTTATTTGGTCAAGTTTGTGTAGTTGGGAATGAACCAGTAGTACATACAAACAGTTGACATGTTCTGATGAAAGTCTTTAGCTTGCATTGAATTACTTTCAGATAATTTCCCACAATTCTGAACAATGGTAAATGTTTCTTCTCAGGGAACTAGAGTGGAGATCTCTGCCAAAAACCTCAGAGTTATGGACCAGATGCCTCCTTGTGCTCCCAGGTATCACTGCCTTTTCTGTGCAGTCTTGTTTAACTTTTCAGTTATGGTGTTTAAATGTTTGTGGTGCAACCTGCTAACAAACCCTTTCTAACCTCTTTACAGGCTCTTCAGGTTGTGTTTACCACCCACTGATGGAGATCTTTGAATGAGGTGACGTCTGTCTCTCAGACCTTCTAGCTCCTGAGAGACATTAGAACTGGCTTAAAGAGCTCTGAATCATTATAAAAACCATCTCACTCCGGTCAGTCTCATCCAGAGACGTCTGACTCGGGTCCGACAATAGACAGCTGCCCGCCGATCTTTATCTGCTGCCCTGGAAGCTGAAAAAATTGCTAATGCTAATGATGCTAATCTCGGCTAGCAATGTGTGCCCACATTTCTACATTGTTGGAGCTCCTCCCATTGAATCTTGACTGCCGTGTCAGAGAACTGAAGTGCTATATCATTTCCTACTTTTGCCTTTGACTGCAATTTTAGTCAGCAAGTAGGCGGGTCTGATTTGGTCTGAGGATGGTGAAGTTAAGTTCAGAAACGTGGTGATTATGTGCAATTACTGTAGCTTAGCATGAGTGTGTCTGCACTATGTGACAGGAGGTCGTGTACTCAGACAGTGTTTCTCTCACTTGTATCAGGTATTACGAAATTACTGAAATCATTCCAGCCTACTTGGACCAGTTTAAGGCTGTTTTAAATCTTAATTCTTATCTCTCCATGCGTTTTAAGATTTGATTCTGTTTAATAACAAGGTTTTAGGATGAAGTTCCATCACGTCTCATGTATGGATCCATTAAAGGATAACGGGGAATCGGATGGAAGGCGATCAGCTCCACAAGACACAAATAAACCAGCTTACAAAATGCAAAAAGATTTCTCTGTAATTATAGTGTTCATATTGAAGGCTGAAGAGGTTTATCGATTAGCAAAGGTTGAAAACGAGGAGAAAAAATGCCATTGTCTGGTGTATAGCACTTTTTTAATCGGAATCAATGCTGTGTTACAGTATGTGACTGTTCTGGGGAGCTGCCCTAGTGCAGCTGTTTGGAAAAGCACAATAAACGCTTGTGTTCTTCATCAGTGTTTGTTTAAAGTACTGTACATAGTAGAGAATAGACGAAATGCAAAAGGGAACATTCAAAACGTTAATAGATAAAGTAGAATTTTATTGAAGTTTTTATTTAGGTAAAATTTATATTATATATGTGTGTGTGTTTGTATCAGAGGCACAAGCATGTGCTCTTTGGAAACAGCAGTGCTATAATTTAAAGAGTATTAATAATTTTAAAACAAACAATATAATATTGTACATCTTTCGTTTTCTATTCTTAGTGTATATTTGGATAGCAATTTTAATGTGCTTGTACACAACATGTTTGATCTTTAAATTTTTAACTGTGGCTGTGTGGTCAGTAACCGAGGAGGCCTGGAAATTTAACAATGTATCTGGACTAGTTAAGCTAGTATGTACAGTCTTTGTGATGGGCTTTTGAAAATCTGCAATCTTTAGATCTGCATTTCTTATTTTTAATATATTGTTATATATGTGATCTTCATTAATCAAGACAGTTAACAGTATTTGATCGGATCTGTTACGTTGTTAAACGGATCTGAGTTAATATAAGTCACAAATTATAATAATATGTCATTAGCAATGCTTCATGTAATTACATCATATTCAAAAGTTGGCTTGTATTGTAGCTCAGCCCATCTCTCACATATTGGCATGAAAATTAGAAGCTGCGATTTAAGGCCGTGTTGTAGTTGTACATTTAATAATGACAAAATATTTTAGAAAAATAATACTTGAACTTATGCTAATTCTGTGTCCTTTATCTTCAAATATCTATTCAACTTAGTGGTTGAATTCAAAGGTTAGTGCTAGTAATATGCAGATGTATAATTCATTGGTTTTTAGAGTTTTTATTTGGTCCTCAATTTTTTTTTTTTTCCTGGAAGCGACTGTTAATTCATATCTCTGCAGTGTGTTTGTCATGTTTTGAAAGTTCTAATTGTTGCTTGTTACATACGATGCTTTATAATGTCCACATGAAATTTCTTGAAAAACCTAAATCTAGTAAAACCCAAAGACAGAGCATTAGCATTAGCATGTTCCTATCACTGTATGTTAAAATCTCAGGTTTCTGCAACATCTCGGTCCATTATTGTGCGATTAGCTTCTCTTTCAAAAACTGTCATGATCATTGCATATTTAACATCATTAATCCGTCAACCGAAACATTGTATGCATTGATTTTTTTTTTGTACCTAGCGGTATTAAGTTTATATTGCCAATTTTCTGCCTCAATTTCAAGTGTACTTTTAGCTCATAACGCAGAAATATTCAATGGTGCTTACAAATCAAACCTTTCTATTGGGGGCCTTATGGTTTGTCAGTGTTTACCTCTGTTTTTCTTTTAACAGCTTTTTAACAGAAATCGGTTTCTAAGACTCAGATTGTTTTGGTTATTCAGAGCAGTTTAATCAAGGTATTGAGGTGTAGCCCTAACCTGCATCTGCAAATATTTTGCTTCTCATAGTCATATTTTATAATGTTTGTGTCCCTTCATGTCCTTCTTACTGTCCTGAATCCATTGCATAACTGTGCATTTGAAATACATTAAACGGCTTTTAAATGTTTCCTGCTGGTTGTCAGCAAATGTCCAGATGTTTTTAACTCGACGTAGAATTAAAAGCATTGTATTCCGTTTCCCTTTCTGAGAATATGTAATATTAGCCACATATCTTTATTTAGATCTCCGGGAGTGTAACTTTAAGTAGAACTGAGGACCTGTTCAGTAAACCCAGGGGCCTGGAGCCTTAGAATTGTCTCCTAACAGGTGTAAAATAGCTCTCAAACTCTGTGCTTTCCTTTCTGTAAAACTTTAAGAATGCAGCCCCTAATTACAGTCTTTTATAGCACCTTTCAGTTTGATTGGAGTAATATATGAAGCTCTGTTAGATACTGTATTTCTCTGTGCTGTATTAAATGCATTGCTAATATCAAACAAAATAAAATGTTTATAAGTTATTTCACACGTGTCATTGATAAATGATTTCAATCCCAGTTATTTTCATTGTTTTCTGGCAATTACCTGTTAATTTTGGTTTTCAAATGAACTATTTTTACTAGGTACCTTGTTTTACATGGCAACAACTTGGCGTATTCCTCTCTACGTCACAGAAATAAACCGCTATTCATCTCCATTGTGCTGTTTGGGGGGCAACCAGCACAATGTTGTCTTAGATGAGCATTAAGATTTTAGCATGAATGTTGCAAAGTTATCTGTGCTTTATATATGCGAGTGATTTAAATACCGTTTTTAATTGTGTACCACTTGTAATAATTAATTACTGCAGCCCCCTACAAAATATCTTGTGATTGCTGAAACATTAAATAGAGGGGCTCTTAAAAGACAGCCGGAAGACGTGAAGATAAAGGACTACCCGTTGCAGTTTCGCCTTTGCGTTTCAATTGGCTTTTAGTGGGGAAACCACCGCACTACAGAACACACCCCGGTTCGGCAATGTCTGCCTACTTTATACACTCGTTTGGATCTCTTAAACTGTAAGGATGGTGAAAAAATCTGCCAACGGTGAAGTTTATCACCCCCCTGCAGGGGAGAAGAAACTGAAAGTCGGTTTTGTCGGTCTGGACCCCGGGGCGGCGGAGACGAGCCGAGACGGGGCACTTCTCATCGCCGGTTCCGAGAGCACTAAGCGGGGCAGCATCCTGTGCAGACAGAGGTCCAGCATCTCCAGGGGAAGCATAGCTCACAAGAGGAACGCGCGTTATCGCAGACTGCAAAATTTCTTGTACAATGCGCTGGAAAGACCCCGTGGCTGGGCATTCGTTTACCACGCTTATGTGTGAGTATTTGCTCCGTGATTCGCATTACTGCGTGTATTCACAAGTGGGAAATGCCCACCTTAAGAGACACAGATGCTGTCGTGCTGCTACGCCCAGAATGCTGAAAGTTTGAGATTTCGTCGGCCTGCCTGCAGCTTTGTCGCAGAGCGTCACTCAATCAATGCAAAAGCGTTTTTCTTTCTAAAAGTTTGGTTTCCCAATGCCAGCGTAACAAATGTCAAAAATATATATATATTAGCAATAATGTATTGTGTCTAATACATTATGCGCTGAGTGCCAAATGATCCTTTGAGATCGATGCATATTTACACAACAAAAGGGTAACAGCTGATTCACAGGTTATTAATCATGCATACTGTAGTATACAGAAAGCCTCTTCGTGCACACAGTATGGTGTGTGCGGTACCGTTAGGCAGCGGTTTCAGCACCGGTCAGCTCCTGTATCGCGTCAGTTTTCTCTGAACCGCTTGCGAACACAGGAAACAAATTAGTTTTGCTTGCCGGTGGAAAAGCCATGCCAACGGTTCATTGTTCCGGTCAGTTAACGGCGGAATCGTGCGTGTAACGATTTTCTAAACTAGACCGATTCTTTTACATAGTGTTATGTATGATAAATGAGTCTTGTGGCACGTGCTGTTTTATGCCGTTTAGCTGTTTAACCAAGATCACCAGACAGCGTTACCACGATTCTCGCGTACTTTTGCGACTGCTCTTTTCATGCTCTTACATTCAGTTAAATCCCATTTGCTTTTTAAATAATGCAGTTGTTGGCCCTACTTTAAATTTATATGGAGGGCTGCTTCATTTTGGCCTGGCCTGTTTAGTATTTGAGTTTTCTCCAATGTCCTGTTGTGCTGGGTTACAAAGGTGGATGATTTACTGAGAGATGAGGGTGGGCCATACGATGCCAAGACAGTCCGAAGCACAGCCTCAGTTCTTCTGTTGCCATTTAGAAACAGAGAGAATAAGAGCAAGTGAAATTTCCTTAACAGAGTATCTAGAGTGTTCCATTACCTCCAATGTCTTTGAGATGCATTCATCTCTTATGAAAGCTCTAAAACCATCTGTCATGATGGTGCATCGTAACCACACATCACAGATGCTGAAATGTGAGCCATATAATCTGATTGGACTCTTTCTGGGCATCTGTAAATGTCTTTGCCCGTTGTATGTAACTCTCATGCATGACTTACAGCCTGAGATATGAATGTGGATTCTGAAGATAAATTATTTATACAGTCACCACACTTATTTTACTGTATCTTGGGTCTACACACACACACACACACACACACACACTCAGTGGAGTGCAGTGTGCTGACTTTGGCCTCTTGCTCTAAGTGTTTTTTCCTCTTTCACGAGCATTAAATGCAGTGATAGCACTTTGTGTGCCGTACAGACTCAGCTAATCCTTTATTTCTTAGGCTTAAGGAACATGTACAAGGAGATATTTAGCAGTGTTGGTGAACAGTGCTGGCTTTAATATGTGCCTTTGAATACCACAGTTTTGTTGTGTGCATATGTGTATTTGTGTGTAAATAGACAATGTGTGTGCTGCTGTATTTTGAACCAGAAATGGGGGCATACAAAACTACTGAGCAGTCAGTAGAAGCCAATGTAAAGTAGAAGACAAAAAATATAATGTCCTAAAATCACCCAGTAAAGTCATACCATGTATTAGCATTAAACAACAAAATATTAAATAATGTGTCATGTATTTTAAAGGTAAATAACACAAACACACACAAGTTTGTTGTGTTTCAAATTATATAATAATGTTCAAATAGTATTTAAGCACTTTGTTGTCAAACTTTGTAGGACATATTGATAAGATACTAAACTACACCTGGATACCATTAATTAAATTCAACTATATCAAGGTTCACTGCATATCAAACATTATTTTTGTGTTTTTCTGTCTTCTTTTTTATCACAGAGAGTCTGAGCGAATTGTACTAATGGAGTGAATGAGCTAAATCAATTACTCTATTGCCTTATTCACTGCTGAGTCAAACTATGTGTCCTGTTGCCTCTCAGCTTGACAGACTCGTATAGTCTCCTCAGCCTTACAATTTCCAGATGAGTCTGTGGCCATTGCCAGTGCTGAGAGCAAAAACTGACGTGCCAGGAAACAAACGAGGGCTCAGTTTTGGTTTGGTTTTGTGTCTATACAACCTACATCTGATGCTCAGAGTTTCAGTGAGTGTCACAGAGCTGCACTGTGGCTGAGGTCATTGTAATATTTATGAGCTTGTGGCTGATGCCACTGCGGTCAGTCTGTGCTGTTTGGGAAACAATCTCATTCGATTCTGCGATTTTGCACTTTTAGAACTGATTGTTTCTGATGCCCATCTGGTACCATTTCAGTTTATATCTGATGTGCTAAATCCAAAGTTCATTGAGTTGCATGTTGCAGTAACTTACTGGCATTATGTGAAGTTTAAATTGCTGTTTGTGATATGAGATGGCTTCTCACAGTAATGTTCATAGTAAGTTCATAGTAAAAGTTCACATAGTAAAAGTTCATAGTACAAGTTCATAGTAAAAGACCTCTATATCTTCTGGAGCTGTATATCTTCCGAAGCTGTAGGTCTTCTGGAGCGCTAGATTTTCTGGATCTTTCATTATATGTAAAGCTGCTTTAAAACAATGTAACATTGTAAAAAGAGTGCTTTATAGACACATTTGAATTGGAGCCCCTTTAGAACCCACCTGTCTGGGAGAAGAAAGGGGGACTTTCACGTCTCATAATGCATCACATTGTTAAGTTCCTGTAAGTTCAGCACACATCACCGCTGTCTGGAATTGCTCAGCCATGTCTGATGTCACCATTTCTGAAACGCAACCCAGTTTTTGGTCATCCATCTTTAGGAGATTTTTAGATTCCTATGAGAACTCTCATTTGAGCAGGGTTACTCATCACTGACTTGCTATTCCTGTTTCTATTAATGTAATTAATTCATTGTGTTATTATTATCTTTATTAATTAAATTGTTCACCTCTGACCTCATACCAGTCTGATTTACAGGTCACCTTCTCTTTAATTGTTCCATGTAAGTAGAGGAATTACATTTATGACATTTAATATTAATATCAGGGACATGAAAAAGACTCGTGGGTATGGTGTAACAGACACCTTCAGAATCATTTAACAGCAACCAAAATAAAGAGATAGTGAGGTGGGAAGCACTTATCAGAGATTTCTATTAACTCTTTTAATTAATTTCTACTGTACTCAAGCTAAGTAGCAAATAGCATTAACATAACTGGTGGAGTTTCATTATTCTTAAGTTTATTTCAGATGAGAAGGTCTGGAATTTTGCCAAATGTATTAATTCCACAAGACTTCAGTCCAGAAAGTTAGATGTGCTGAACACATACATAGGATGCCAGAGACATATGGATATAGATATATTATGCCTAGAATATATATTTATAGGATGCCTTGTACACACACACACACAAACACACACACACACACATACATATACAGGATTTACATATGTAGTAAAACCAGATGCACATGGACAGGTTTTTCATTCATTGAAGATGTGCTTTCATTGTTTGAGTGAGGGTGGATGTTGGAGGTTACTCAGCATTTGTCACACACCAGCACATCTCACAAATCACTGTGTTTTCAGGTCACATTTTTCTGAAAGTGAGAATTGTGATTATTGTGGCAAAACTGCTGTGGTAAAAATGTTCTTTGGTAAAAATTTGATGTCGATTTAGTCAGTTTGATTCATTGAAACTTTCCCAAAGTTTTACAGCTATTTATTTTTTTGACATTTTTCCCTCCTGACAAATATACAATGTGTATGCTTATAAGACATTCTGTTTTAGTTTTATTGCACTTTTATTGCACTCTCTCTCTCTCTCTCTCTCTCTCTCTCTCTCTCTCTCTTTCTCCCTTCAGGGATTTATCTCCACATTAAACTAAAGAGTGTCAGGACGTCCCAGAGGATTCTTGCCTCCCTACAGCCAGTTTTTTCTTTTATAGAACACTAAGCCAAAGACAGACCCAAGAGGGGCCAATTCCAATTAAGTGGCTAAACCCAATGATCATGAATATGCATTTAACAACCTGTCCAAAACAAATAATACAAACAAGTAACTTCTACATGTAGGCGAAATAGCCAAAATAACTGAAATTCTGACACTAAGAGATCTTATCTGAGACAAATCTCCAGCATTCATGTGTAGCCTTTACGAAAAGCCTTCAAATAACTGATTTGCTGTTGGTCTTGTTTTCAGATTTCTGCTGGTGTTTTCCTGCCTCGTTCTGTCAGTGTTTGCGACGATTAAAGAGTTCAAGAAAAGCTCTGAGAGTGCCTTGTACATCCTGGTTCGTATCTGAGCCTCACTGAACATGATCTTGTGCCACTTTCTAACAGAATTGTGATGGGTAGGAAATATCCAGCAGTGATGTTGATTGTTGTAAACATGACACTTTATAGATCTGTTTGGGTCAGCGTTGGAAACATTAGACATCTAGGACACACGTGGTCCTCTTTTATACAAAAAGACATTACACTGATGTTTATTTTTAAACATACAATACACTGGGGTTTAAAACTTTGAGACCATATTGAAAATCACATGAAACATGAAAATAAAGTTTTCTGATTTTGAATGACAGAAGATGGTCCTTGAAACATTTTTAGGAAGTATTTGCCTGCTTGTGTGAAAAGCTAAATGGCATTATCACTAACAGTCTCTTAGTGCCCAGAATGTAATTTGTTTTTGTACCATATAATAATATGCATTATTGTATTAGTGACATTTTCAACTTTACTGTTTCCTAATTAAAAACAAATTACACACCTATTGTGTATTATATTATCAGATAGTATAAAGAAGTATGTTGATAAGTAGATAAGAGTTTGTTCCCCTGTGCAGGAAATTGTGACGATTGTGGTGTTTGGTGTGGAGTATATAGTGCGGATCTGGGCAGCTGGATGCTGCTGTCGCTACAGAGGATGGAGAGGAAGACTGAGATTTGCACGCAAACCCTTCAGTATAATCGGTAAGAAAATCTTCCATGTTTCCACATTCACCTGAACGCATGTTACAACTTTATTCTTCAATCTCATCTTTCTTTCTTTCTTTCTTTCTTCTTACCGTATCTTTCTTTCTTTCTTCTTACCGTATTATGACATTTGATATGTTCTGTGCTATAGCAGAATAATGCTGTAACTCCACTTTAAAAAAAAATTCCAGTAATTATGATAATGATCACATTTAGTGGAGACCATTTGCAAAAAATCAGATCTTCTACATCAGATAAACTCCACCTCTGCCTCCATCGTAAGGAGCGCCATATAAAAGATGAGAAAGAAGAAAGTTTGCTTATTTAATGTTGTGAAGAGCATCTTCTGCTGGTGATTAATGGAGACTGTTTGTTCTGCAGACATCATGGTTCTGTTTGCCTCTGTGTCTGTGCTGGCCGCTGGCTCACAAGGGAACGTTTTTGCTACCTCAGCAATTCGGAGTTTGAGGTTTCTTCAGATCCTGCGAATGCTGCGCATGGACCGCCGTGCTGGTACATGGAAGCTGCTGGGATCTGTGGTGTATGCGCACAGCAAGGTGACCAGCGGCTCGACCTCTTTTCTTTTTAAAAATACTGTGTGAAACCACAAAATCACAGCTAATCAGAACAAATTTAATGATTAATATACAACTGCATGTGGAATGATTTTAGACCAGTGAGTTTTCACTGAGGCAGGGGGAAACTTTGATTGCTTGTCACTCATATCTCCACCCAACTAACAGGAAATGTTCTCAAAATGTTGGCTACTCTCTCAAAGTTATCAAAAATGTTCTTGCAGTAATGCTAGTAGATCTTTTTTTAACATTATATATCGTAATTTGTTTTAAAAAGCCAAGCAATGACGTTAATATAAGGTCTGTAAAAATAGACATTTAAAATAACATTTTTAATGTTTCTGTTACTTAATGGAAACGTTCTTACAACCTAAAATTGTTAGCTGAGAAGCTTAGCTAGGCTTAAACACCAGCTGATTCATAAAACGTATGTATTGTGTGTTTGTTTGCTGACTGGGTGGTAACAGTGGATTCAGTGCATACAGAGATAGCAGAAGTTAATGTTAAGTAGGTTACTGACTGTGTATATTTTCACCAAATGCATGCAGGTCAGTGGGCAGCAATTCAGTTTCTATAACTGGAGAAACTGTATCCTTCCATTTAGCTTGCGGCTTTCGTAAGTGGCTTCATTGTAGACTTTTCAGTGACCTTAAACACTTCATGAAATACTTAAACGAATGCAAGCTTCTTGCATGTTGGCACATTTCCTGTAAAAACAGGAAGTTGGAGCAGGCCATATTCAAGAGCTAATCTTTTTTTTAGCTTTTGTTACATCACAGCCCAGCAGAAATTTGATTTGCTAATGGGAATTAAATTGAAAACGAAGCATTTTTGGTCCCATTTTTTCCCAGAGCATTAATTAATTAAATGGGGTATTAAAGGAAGGTTTCTGATACATTGTAGGTGTTTTTAAATCAAGACTCCATTCAAGCAAAACATTAAAGCTATCCAGCAGTTATACAAATGAATCTAATCTTTAATGGCATGCAGTGATATGAGCTGTATTCACTAAAAAGCACATATTCCTAATATTCTTAATGTTTTAAATTCCAAAATACAGGAGCTTATTACAGCATGGTATATTGGATTCCTGTGTCTCATCCTGGCATCTTTCTTGGTGTACTCTGTGGAGAAAGATGAAAATGAAACGATGTTCGAGACCTATGCAGACGCCCTCTGGTGGGGGCTGGTAGGTGCTACAGCCTCACCCAAGCCCACAGAATGTATTCAGATGAAATGAGATACAACATAATGACAATGGATGCTGTTCATACAGTGTTCAGACATCATTCATTTCACAAAATGGACCAGTGCCATAAAACAACTGCCAGTTTCTCTTTTGCTATGTTGGTAGTTGTTATATGGCAAATACAGTATGTTCTTTTTTTATCGCTAATTGCAATAGCCAATTGGGATCCAAACATGCAATTAAACCTGCAACCCTTGCTTAATGATCTAAGACTCTTACCCAACTAATAGGGAATGTTCTAAGAATGTTGGCAAAAGTTCTTTATAAGTGCTCTCAAAAGTCTGAAAAAACATTCTTGCAATTTTAGTTTATTTAATGTTTTATTTTTTTAATGTTATCTTATATAGCAAAAAACGTTATTCTTAAACTGTAACTGGAATGTTTTAAAAATGTTACAGAATTAAAACATGTTTGAATAACTTATATCCCATCATTCAAAGTTACATTACATAATTTTAACATTTTTTTTACTTAATGGAAACATTAGACAAACATTCTTACAACCAAAAATTATCAGCTGGGTAACCACTGGGTTATCACACTTTCTTGAAATTGTCATATTATTGGAATAGTATATAAATTGTGTTTTAAAATACATGAGGTAAAAGTTCCACAGTTAAGAATGAAGGGAAAAATAGAAATTACTTAAAATCATCTGTTCTAGGTGACATTGACAACGATTGGCTACGGGGACAAGTATCCTGTCACATGGAATGGACGTCTGATTGCTGCCACCTTCAGTTTGATTGGAGTAGCTTTTTTTGCACTTCCTGCTGTGAGTTTCTTTAATGTTAGACAAAAGCAAAGGCCCCAGGAATGCTTGACGGGGTCAGTTGTACTGGCACTAGTTAATAGCCGTGTAAAGCTGAATTCTCTGTTGCAGGGGATTCTGGGCTCAGGTTTTGCTCTTAAGGTTCAAGAGCAGCACAGGCAGAAGCATTTTGAGAAGCGTCGTAACCCTGCTGCAGGACTTATTCAGGTCAGAACCAGAACTCACAGCATCAGCAGCCCTAAACAGCTATTCCCCAGCTAACATGGAACGTTCTCAGAACGTTGGCTAATAACATTCTGTAAACGTTTTCTAAAAGTTCTCAAAACACATTTATGTACTATTTATGGTGATGTTAATTTTAAAAAAATGTTTTTGTTTTTTTGTCAGGCTGCTTGGAGATTTTATGCCACAAATCTCACACGATCAGACCTACTGGCCACATGGGATTTTTATGAGCAGACTGTGTCTGTCCCAATGTACAGGTAATATAAAACACATTTATTGCTTCATATTATTAGATTTTAAAGTAGGATTGCCCCAAATCCCCTGTTCCATTTCTGAAATAAAACTACTTCACACATAAGCTGTATTTGCTTGCCTTAGCTATTGCAACATTACTCAGTGGATGGGTCACTGTGCCAGTATTAAAGCACACCTACAGCTCTGGCACATTATCTCAGAAACTGCCTATCTGACCTGTACTGCTGCCAGCTTCATTTCTATTAAATTAATTTGGTCATTCAGCCAGGACATTACAGAACACAGCATTGTAATTGTAGATATGTTTACTTAGTAAGCTGTTTTATGTGTTAGAATACTTTTTCTGTTTACAGAAACATAGATACTACTTGTACTTTCATATGCTATTGTTAACCCTCTAAAGTGTTTTTTTCTCTGCCTCTAACTAAAGACTCATCCCTCCTGTTAATCAACTGGACATTTTAAGGAGCCTAAAGGGAAAATCTGGTTTCAGGTCTGTCCTTATAAAGGATTTCAAACATTGTATGTAATATGATGTACCATCTATAATGTATCTAATAAGTGATTAGTAAGCATCTACCAATTCATTTTCCATTTGTTCATACCATTGCATGTTTAATATCATCACTTGATGTCAGGCAGTCTTAGTATCTACATAAATGTCATGTTTTTTAAAGGAAGGACTCCCAGTTGGATTCTGCTCCAAGGTTAGTGGTCAATGACTTTTCAGTAGACACTTAACTACTCCCAAAACCCCTTAAACAAAGCTCATTAAAACACCATTTTTGGCATCAGTTTCATTGTACTTCAAATGAGAAAACAACCCATGCTGCTCAGTTTGAAGTTATTTGACATCACAGATGTCATTTAAAGACAGCATGGTTCCACTTTATACTGCAGTACCTTCAAGTGATGTTTACAGGTGAAGTACTAGACAATGTCATATTGGAACAACACATTCAGAACAGTTCCAGAATGTTAATAGCGAAAGAAATTCTAAATAGTTCACACTTAATTCTAGAATTTAGCAGCCTCTCTCCACCCTGTAAAAAACGTTTAGACTTGTGGGATCAAGCACAACCCCTGTCTAATCACAAACTTGTTCATTTCATTCAATGTTAAATACGTCAAGCTCAGACTTGGATGACACAAACTGGGTTTTGGGGGGAATATCTTTAGGTCCCACACTTTATCAATTTTGGACATGGACTAAACCATTTTTGACCACTGCTTGTACAATGTTTTTTCTCTCATGATTCACTCCAACCATATTTGCAGTAGTGAGGTTTCACACAAAGACACCCTCTGTGGGTGCTGCCCAAGAAGCCATAGGTACCGTTGCACACAGATACTAACGTCTGCACGCCCAGATCTCTCTCCAGCATTTGGTTTTGTCTTTTTCCTCCCCAATGTTGATTTTACCCTATTTATTAATACATACTTTTAATGTGTACCCCCTGAACTCAACCAAATATTTCAACGTCTTTTGAAACAGTCGTGTGGTTATTAAAGTATATTAATCTTTCTACAGCTCAGATGTCTGCTCTCCAGCATATAATAATGTTGTATTGATTAAACCATAGAAGAAGACCTCCGTTTAGCTTTGTGAGAGAGCTTTGCTTGTGGATCAACTGTACCATAGCTTTTTACCTCAATCCAATGAGACCATCCTTCTCTGCAAGCTGTCTAGTATTTTGTTGGAGTGTCTCACTCTTTATTTTTTTAATTTGGCTGGTGTTTGTTTTTAATGGTGTATAATGTTACAGTTGTGTGTTTTGCAGCATGTCCAGGCATATGCATGTCTTTTATTGTTTTGCTGTTTAAAAGCATCAGCTCCTACAGCATGTAGGTCTCCTGTTGCATCAGAAGTTATGGATTGCATTGCATGACTGAGAAGCACCATTATTCATATCTTTGCCCATGTAAGTGTAAGTTTTTGTATATAGAAAAATGCAGAAATAGAAAAGTTAGTTTTTATTAACTAATATATTTTGTGTTTTAAAGTGCAGTGCTGTGTAAATACTTGCTTTATTGATTCAATTTAATATTTACTTTGATAAATTAACATTGATTGATTACAAAATTTTAGAATTATATGTTGATACAAGCAGTTTGGTGGCTTTCACTGAACATTTCTATAGCCTAGAAAAGTTTACAAATCAGTGATGTACAGAACATACAGATACAAGCAAATAATATCGCAAGACTGCTGCTTTACTGAATATCAGCATGGCTGTGATGCGACCGTAGGTCTTACTTGAGTGACATTGTATTCATATAAAAGTTGTATAAACCAGAAGTTATTGTTGCGTTAGGTTTTAGACAAGATTGTGTTTGTATGTTAGTTGGCTGGATTGCACTAAACAACGTTAACCGCGATTACTAGTGCTCGATTACAAAAAGAACGAGTCGACTCCACAACAGAGCAAATCAGTTAATTCGCAACTCATATCGGACAAAACAAGATCAAGTAAAGCAACATACTATTATATGAGAACATATAAACACATTTGATCAATCCAGAATAAGGGTTGCAGAAGGGAATCGGGTAACATATAAATTATTCTAACGTAGTATCTGTATTTATATTAAAGCCTAGCGGTGCTGGTTCATCAGTGATAGTCTAAGATTAAAAGCCCTTTCACACAACTAACTACATTAGATAAAAATATTAGCGTTCACACCATATGACAAGCATTAATTTTAGATCGCATGCTGCAGTTTGACAGTCATGTAGATGGATGTAGATGACCTGCCGTTGCTTTACGTTTCGCACCAATAAACCAATAAACCAAAGGAAAAGATAATTTTAGGTACATGAAATCCTTTAAAGGCAAGAGGAGATGAGAGAAACCATCTATCATTTAAGAGAGTTGTCGTATTTTAAAGATATTATTTATTCAGACGTTTGCCATGTTAAAACGCGCCCACTTTAATTTTAGATGGAGTTTGATTGGCTGGCGTTCAACAGGCAGAAAAACATCAGTCTGTAAATATATAACCTGTATGTAGTTTCTCAGCATCTATATCGTTATAGTTTGTTTACAACTTTATCTTACCTTTATTGCTTTAACGCAGGAGATTTTTTTCTTGGTCCCACACTGGAAAACCTTACTGTCAGTGTGGACTGAGGATGACTCGTATGTTTCCTTTGCTTTTCTGTTTGTTTTCTGTGCTTCATTATGCCCGCTGTACAGCCGTAAGGCCAGTTTAAAAGAGAAAACCTGCTTCAGCCCGTCTAAGACCCCGGGGGGAAAGGACGCCAAGACCCCCAAGGCAGAGGACGGAGTCAAAGAGAGTCCAAGCAAAGTCACTAAGAGCTGGAGCTTCACAGACCGGAACCGATCAAAGCACTCTTTGAAAACAAAGGAGGGAGCTACTCGCCAAAACTCTGAAGGTCAGAGAACATTGCATTGCACACAAATACTGGGACAATACACAGTTCATTGTCACTGTTATGAGGGTTGCAATATATATAAATGCTGCTTATACTGTATATTCTTCCTTCATCTGTATATGCACATTTGTGCAATACACACCTGACAAAGTTTTCATTTGTCTTTGATGCTGAATTTTAATCATCAGTGTGTGACACCAGCAGCGAGTGAGGACAGTTTGTATTCCCTGGAAGAGAGCCAGTTGCCACAATGAATGCTAAATATGTTGTGCTAAAAGGATGGTGTTAGTGACACTCCATTTATTCATGGAGTTCTTGGGAGGGAAAAACAGCATTGCAGGTCGCAGAAAGGCTGATATTGTATGTTTTCAATAGGTTTGCTCCAATTACTGAAACAATCTTACATGAATATAGCTCATGGTTTGAGTCTGTAGAGGATTGCAGGCTGATATTTGTTGATGCTGAATCATTTGTGGGTTGTTTTAGTTCCAGTGTCTATGGTTTTCACCCTTGTGAGTTGAATACATTTCCTTAGCTTGATACCCACAAAATATCTTCCATCGTGAAACGTCTTTGTCCTTTTTGTCTCAGCACCTGTTTTTCATGCATTTCTGCAGTGACCAACTTTAAAATATATATAAATGGATCCGCTTTCTGTATTTTCGCATCCTGTATACTCATCGGTTTCTCTCTTATTTTTCTCTACTGGAAAAAATAAAGTGCTGATTGAGTTGCAAGACGAAGACATCGCCATGAAGAGTTCTCCAGGTTAGGCCATGATCCAGAAATATGATCCAAAAAGAAGATGACAGGGCAGAAATAGCCTGTATTTAATTAAGTGCAATGCAGCGTGTTACGTATGATACAGTATCACAAATCTCGTCAATTCATATGAATAACTTCAGTTTCATAGTCAAAAGCATAAATCACATGAGTATCATAAAATTTATGGCATTTTCCACAAATAAAGTACAAAATAGAGCTTCAAATTTTAGTTGTTTTCTTTATCAACTTTATCAGTGCAAGGAGGTAAGAAATGTTGATTCTAGAAGGTCTATGTATTATGAGATTATGATATAACTTTCTGTTAATTTAAAATATGTTTATATAAGAAGACAGAAATTTAATGCATTTAAACTAGCTGTTTTTCATCCTTGGTTACTTGTGTATTAAATAACAGTTAATCTAACAAATATAACACTGTAGCTCTCGTTCCACAAACCATAGTCTTAAGTTTTTAATCCATATTGTGAAAATTGTTCCATATTTGTGGAAAGTGCCTTATAATGATAAGTAATCAAATCTCCCCTCCTGGTAGGAGTATATAAGGCCTTATATAAGCACACCATGTGTTATACAATTGCATGGTTAAGATCATTGTCATCTTTGACCATTTCTTTCTCATCTCTTTCTCTCTCTCTCTTCCACATTTTCTCTCTTTTTCTCTTTACATTTTGGCAGCGATTGAGGGCTTAATCAGTAAGACAAATTATGTTGTCTGGGGCTGCATCTCTTTAGCACTAGACCAAAAAAACCCACCACACCCGTCTGCTAAAGAAACACTATGCATGTTTCAAAAATGGCTCCTTAATTATTACTGAGCTGCACTGGGCGTATCTTCACATCATCTGCTCATCACCCAACACTCTCTGTCATGAACGCTTGGCTGAAAGTTTCACCTCACTTGAAACATCACACAAAATATCAATTCTCTCATTGACGCTTAGATGGTTTTTTCAGCAGCTGTGTCAGTGTTATCCGTCACCCGTATGACAACGGCATTCGATGAGAAAGCAAGCAAATCTTGCCCAATTATCTCAGACTGGATATCTGACGTTGATATCCACTCATTCCATGACAGAATGTGTTCCATGAAAGTGTTAATGAAACACTGTGTACCTCTCATATATGCGCCATCAGATACTTAACACTAACCTGCATGAAGAAATTACTTAGAAACAAATGTGTTTCTGTTAATCATTTTTGTGCTTTTTCGACTTGTTGGTTATCATTTAAATAGGAAATGCTTTTCCATCTTCATTCATTTGGCATAAGGGTGACACATGTAGCACTAATTTTTAAGCTGTTTGGTCTTAGCTTTACATGCTAATCAACAAATGTTTCCGATGGGGGTTGAAATTTGCCCAATTGCTAGATTTTGATAGGTGCACAGACGTTTTTCCTCACTTTGCTATTGTGGTAAATGCTCAGGCTAGCAGGTTCTGGTAAGTGCTTTGTGCATGAATGACACTCTTGATTCAGCTCCAAATACACATGGAACTTTGAAGCATGCCTGAAGCCTCTGCCAAAAAACATGTCAATGCTGACGAAGTCATTACGAGATTAGGAGGGCTATTGATTTCACAGGCAAAGTCTCATTTTCTCCCTGAGCTCCTCTCAAGTGTGAAAAAATACATTTCATTTGAAAAAAATCTCACTTGTCATTATCAGACACTTTTTTGCAAAGCTTACAGTAATTACAGAAAAAGTCAACGTGATTAAATGCATTACCCAAGGATACCTGAACCTCATGTGCCTTAAAGGAACAGTTCCTCCAAAATGACTTTAGTCACCTCCATGTTCTTGCAAACCTATACATTTGTTCACAAATAATTTTTTCATTTGTTTTTTTTCCACCGAGAGGATAAATATTTATACTGTCAAGCTCCAAAAAGGCCAAAAAAGAAACATAAAAGCAGTCCATACCACAAAAGTGTTTTGAAGACATACAATAGCTTTGAATGAGTAATACAGGTGTGAAATGACATGAGGATGACTTCATTCATTTTAGGCAGAACTAACACTTTTAAAGGAATAGTTTATCCAAAAACGTAAATTTTCCTATGACTTACTTGACCTCAAGACATCCTAGTTGTATATGACTTCTTTCAACCAAACACAATCTGAGTATTAAATATATTAAATAATACCCTGGCTCTTCTCAACTCCATAATGTCAGTAAATAGGGTTAATACACCAGGATGCTTTAAGAGTGAGTAATTTATGGGCTAATTTTAATTTTTTTTTTAGTCAACTATTCCTTTAAATGGACAAACAGACATAAGTTTAACTGTATTTGTAAATGTTTAGCGAGCATGTCTGCTGTGGCAGCTGTTTTCTGTAATCCTTCATCTGATTTAGTAAAGAACTGTTCTTCAGAACCATTAGGACTTTTTCCATTGGGAGCAGCCTGTGGTTTTGTGTGTTGTAGAGGCAAGTCTTCCAGAGGAGTTTGGGGACGAGAGGGGTTTCAATTGTGAGTTTGTGCCAGATCTTTCTCCTGGACTTAAGATCACCATCAGAGCAATCTGGTAAGAGGCACTGTAGCTGTAGAAGTGGCTGAAGTTTTGTGGTTTTTATTAAACCAAATAAAATATGAAACGTTTGTTTGTTTGTTTGTTTTGTAAGACATCTCTATGCTAGTGCACACTTTATAGCTGATCAAATTAAGCAGATACCGGCATTTAAAATTTACAGTCTTTCTATTTTAAAACACAGGCTAAAACATTGATGACTCAGCTTGCACTACTCAGAATTAGTCCAATCAGATTCATGGAATTAAAACTTTGGTTCTAGATTCATTTTTACACATTTTAAAGATCTTTTTGTGTACTGTGGATTTCTTTGTTTAGCATTAGCACTTGGCATTTGGTCAGCTTTGCAGTGTTTGAATGTGCTTTGGAAATAAATTTTACTTGCTTTACTTATTTTCCCCCAGTATTATGCGGTTCCTGGTGTCTAAGAGGAGATTTAAGGAAAGCCTCAGGCCCTATGATGTGATGGACGTGATTGAGCAGTATTCTGCAGGACATCTGGACATGCTGTCACGCATTAAAAACCTTCAGTCAAGGCAAGACTTCATTTTGTCCAGAGCAACACTGTAAAACTGCAACACTCCTGTTCAGTGTTTACATTGACAGGATATGTGTTTCAAAATCACGTGTCAGTCATTAGAAAGCTGGATTGTGAGCTGCACCCCCTAGTGGTTAGACAAGTACACTGTACATTTTAAACAGCAGAAATAGAGAAGATAATTGAAAATGAGACACTTCAAAGGTGCACTTAGCAATTTTTCCCCAATTTAGAGACATTGAAAATATCAAATGTATGTTGAGTCACGTGAGATGAAGGCTGTCATCACTGTTATCAAACTGGTCTTAAAAATGCTGTTTAATTTTACACAGAGCGGGTCGTCTTATGGAGGCAGACTGGTTGACATTATATAACCTACAAAATGCTAATACAGTAATACTTAGTGTATGACAGAAACCCATGATATTAGACACTTTTCCTGATGGAATAAATTAATCACAGCTGACTAAAACAGGGCTATTCTACATAGGCAAAATAATTTAAATGGCTTTTGCCTCAGTCCAAGACAATCTGTCATCACACTATACATGAAAAATTACTGAATGCACCTTTAACACTGCTTGTCTCCCTCTAAGAGAATTCGCATTCACTTTACTTTCTGTGTCACATTTGAAATGATTTGAATCCAGATTCACTCCTTTTCTTCCAAATAAGCATCATATATGTTGTGAAATAGCATCCACACATATACCAATATATTCCAACAGCAAAAAACATTTCTTTCATACATGTAAACATAAAATACTGTTCATAGAAGTTGAAGAAACAGACATGTATGGAATATATTCTTTCTTATTTGTTGATAGTCCGTGCTGGTGTACAGGGATTGGTTTCCATGTGTTTCTTGATGATGCTTGGTATCCATGTTCTGTCTGTGTACTTTGCCAGGATAGATTTGATTGTGGGTCCCCCTCCCCCCTCGACCCCTCGTCACAAGAAGTACGTAATCAATTCACCAATGGCCTTCCAGGCTGAATGGGTTTATTATTGGACAGCATTGAAGTACATTTTGGATTCTGTGTATTAGAGTGAAATTCTGTTGTTATTGTGTCGTCCTTCAAATATTTTATTTCTTTCTGTCTTCTGAAGAATCGCCATGGAGGCCTTTTCTTTACACCTACAGTTGAAGTGATCACTAGTGATGGGTGCATTTGACACCTTATGAATCTTTTGTTTTGAATGAATGAGTCAGTGCACATATCAGACTAGCAATGTCATGTAATTTGACCAAATGAGGCTTCGTTCGAATGCTAGGTTTCTACACGTTTGACACAGGGACGTTATAAAGAGACCGTCCTACTTTTAATAGGTTTATAGAACTAAAACAAAAAAAAAATCTAATTGTGTTAACCCAGCTAACAATATTAGGTTGTAACAATGTTTCTCTAGCATTTATGTTAAGCAACAAAAATATTAAAACTTTATTTTGAATGTTGTAGCAACGTTCAAAACATCCAGCTTTTCAGATGTGGTATTAAAGTTGTTGCTTGCTCAAAAGACCATTTATTTAAACCTTTTTAAATTTTGTAACATGTTACACTAACAACTTAAGAATAACATTTTTGTTATGTTACATATAACATTACAAAACGTCTATTAAGTTCTACTATGCCAATACATTGCAGCCTTTTAAAGCTTTTTGTCATTGTAACTGCTTTTTAGTCTTTCTATTGCATTTATCTGTGTTGAACCAGCACATGCCCTCAGTGTTTTGACCGTTTCGAAATCCTAAATTATTTTCGTGAAGCAGTTGGTTCAACTGATTTTATGTTTTTCGTCCACGGCTATTGCGCTCCAAAAATGACAACAGATGCTGTTTTGGGCAGCATAAAAGTAGTTCATGTAACTCATGTAAGTTCATGTAACTATACTTCAAATTGTCTAAAGCCATATGATAGCACTGTGTAAAGATTATACAAAATGGAAGTCATTTTTACTCATAATCTTCCCCCTCAGTGAGACCAGATCATTGAGTCAGTGCAAGATGTTAATTCCATTTGTGAAAAGATCAGAGTCAAATAAATGAGTTCAACTCAATGAATGTTGAAGACAGAAAGAAATCATATTTCTTTAGAAGATTTGAAATATAAAACCCCTGATCACAGTCAACTGTCATTGTATGGCAAGACCTTTGTGACGATTCTTCAGAATTAATGACAGTCAAAAATAAGTCAAAAATATAGGATTGTTTATTTACATTGTTAATTGTTTATTCCATGCAGTGGATGTTGCTTCTCTTACAGAACGAATAAAAAAATTGTTGTCTAATGTTGGCTGTTGCAGGTTAAAAGTTTTAAAGGTTATTGTAAAATAAACGGTTTAATGCTGTACAATAATACAACACACAATGGTGTGACCGTGCAGCCTGCTTACCGGGGGACTGATGCAATTGTGCATGCTGTTCCAGGGTTTAAAAAAGAGAGAATAACATAATATACAGTCTATGAAACACGAAGCATCATAAGGCATGGAACCAGGTGACATTTTGAATTGATTTTCATATCTTCCTCCACATTCATTCATTATAGAAGTCAAATGACTTTCCATTGGTCAGTTGTCTGTCAATAACAGTACACAAATGTGTGTTTTCACTGCAGTACCACAAACATTCATCTCAGTATTGCTGAAGCGTCATCTTTCCATCAAGAGCCTATTGGGATCCAAATCCCTTATGAATGCATGTCGATTGCAGTAGGTCGCAGTATTGCATGCAGCATGCATTATCGCATATATTCCCTTCCTGATAATCAAAGCTTCAGCTGATCTGCAGCTTTTCCAACATTTTAATTTCTTCATGTTTTTCCTTGTTATCTATCCCATTGTCCTATATTGACATTTGCATGCTTAAGTTCTCCTCCATAAAGCTAATGTTTGTTAACATTGACAAGGTACAGTGAACAGTTAACCACTGAATCTCAGTGTGAATGAGGGTGTATTGACTATGTGTCGAAGTGATGGTCTATTGGATCACTAGAGTGGATCAGATTGTGGGAAAAGGAGGCGCAGCAGGAGAGAAGGACAAGCCCAAAAGCGATGCAGAGATGGCTGAAGACCCTAGTATGATGGGACGTCTCAACAAGATGGAAAAACAGGTGATGTGCAGTTTAAAAAGGCAAAGATGAATGCAAAGAACAAGCTTATGTTAATTAACACAAATACTATAAAACTGTACAATATATCCTTGTGGATACTTAGATAATGACTTACAATCTGTGTACATGTTCATCTCAAGTTCTTCCACATGTTGTATGTTTAATTTTATGCACATGTTGTATGTTTGATTTTATTATCTTTTGTGTTGCACAGAAGAAAAAGTCATATAGTGATGATTTCATTTTTAGGGGGGACTATCCCTTTAATATATCCAGCTGAAGTAGCCAAACCCATTAGTTTTATGCTGGTCTTTTTTTTTAATCGTAGAAACTTGTGTTCTTGTTTCTTTCTTGGTCAGGTGGGGGCAATGGACCTTAAGCTCAACTTTTTGGTCAGTGTGTACACCACACATATGGGCATCCCGCGTTCTGAGACCGAAGCCCTTCTGGGATTTAAAATCCCTTACCCTGCACCTCCCTACCACAGCCCAGACGACAAGAGCGAGAAACCACAGAATGAGGAGGAGGAGGAGGAGGACAAGAAAAATAAGAGCGTGTCCCCTGTCAATCCGGCCCATAACGGGTCCCCGACTGAAAGCCAGTGTCGTCCCTCTACCTCATGGCACCAGCAGGAAGAACATCCTCTCAGCGTGCCTCTCTGGAATAACAGCCGAGGAGTGTCACCAATAGGCACGGACGACCCCTCGTTGTACCGCATCCCGCCTCCACCTTTCTACGAGAGCGGGGATAACAGCCGTTCCCGTAGGCCCAGGAGGCAAAGGCAGCAGGCGGCAGCCGAGAGCGACACCTCCCTTTCCATTCCATCAGTGGACCATGAGGAACTAGAGCGCTCGTTTAGCGGCTTTAGCATTTCTCAGGCTAGGGAAGAGGATTACGTTCCTCCCGTGAGTCTGGGGCTGTTCGGAGGTGGTGGAGGGGGAGCGCTCTGCACCCGTATCAGGCCTTACCTGGCCGAGGGGGAGTCAGATACGGACTCTGACCTGTATACACCTGGAGCACCATCACCTCTTTCGTTTACTGGGGAAGGGCAGTTCGGTGACAGGGTGTGGCCCGGTTTGAAGTAGCCTGGAGATTTTATTGTTAGGACCAGCGTCCTGGATGTAGCTGATTAATACAGCAGCGTGAATATAGAAACAAATCATTTTTCATCTGAACTTGGATATTGTAAATCCCATCTCGGGCGTGACTGTTGATTCACTGATGTAATCACAGCTTTACACAGCAGCGAGAGCGGCTCTCAAACACAGAGGAACCCTCTGAAAACATGAAAAGCAGAAGATGTGTGCACACAAATGGAAAAGATGTTGTGCATTCAGTTAGTGGCATGGAACTCAACTCAACCGAGGCACCTCCTGTTAGTTTATGTAGTCATCACAGCTAACGCAATATCAAACGCACTTTATCTTACAACTGTAATTTTGCTTCATGAGATTGTTTTCGTTTACATTTTCCTTATGAGACTGTTATGAAAACGAATAGTTAATCAGGGCATGTGTTCATTGTAAGCATTTAACAAAATCTTTAAGTGGAAAGGCTCTTTTGGAGAAAATTAAATTAGCCAAAGAAAAAGACAGAAAGCTGTGCATGCTTTCCAGGTACAGCTGTCCTCTTACACTTCTTATCTGTAGGAATGAAAAAGGAATACATTTTTATAGCTACATTTAAAGTCAAAGCACTTACTTAGAGAGAGAGACTTACTTTAAAAAGAATTACATTATTAAGACCCTCGTGATGGCCAAAGGAAAATGTTCATGCTGGTATATGCATTCTGTTTAATTTTCTAGACTTGGTAAATTGCACTATGATATATTTTTAGCTTTAGAGGAGAAAGACACTGAATAATAAACAGACCTAAATATACAATAACTGCATGGCATGTTTATGGAATATAGCTTGTTGATGACAGCCCACAAGAGTGACATTGCAATTAGAAAGAAATGGTGTTGAAAATGTCCCTTTAACTGCATTCAGATCATTTGTGAGGGAGGTTCCACTATGTAAAAAAACACTATAGAATTATATTTTATTTTTGTTGTTTTATTATGTCAGTTTTGTTTTGGAAGCAGCGAGTGTCCTGTAGGGGCAAAATATCACATCTGCAGATTTGTCACTAAGAAATTGTGCGCTAATATATTTATCTACATACAGTATGTGGTTTTACATCAAAATAGGATTACAATGTTATAAGATAATAAAAAACATTTTTCAAAGCTGTATTTTAAAGCACTGTTCAACATTAAAATATTAAGTTGCATCCTGTAAGGAAATAAACTTGGACCTACAGTATCTCAGTCTGCTGGCCGATTTGTGTCATTTGGTTTTGTAGAGTAATGGCATTTTACATGCAAGCTTGAACTCGTATTTGTTGTTAAATCATGTTGAAGAGCCAAGATCAATGTACATTCAGTAGATCCAGTCCAGGCTGTCTGTGGCCCACCAGTAAGACAGAACGCCCACCACTGTTGCCAGACTCACTGCTAATACTGACCTCAGCAAGACAAGACACTACAGAGAGATTTAAAACAGAGTTTTTCTGAGACTGAATTTTATCAGTTAGATTAGAACGTTAAAAGATAGTTCACCCAAAAATAAGCATTTTGTTATAATTTACTTTTGTTTCTCTGAATCCTGAAAGAGCAGCAGAAATTGTATCTTACATTTTGTTTTCCATTAAAGATAAAAAAAAAATCAACCTTCTAACAACACAAGCTTAAATAATTACAGAATTTTTGGGTAAACTATCCCTATATATAGCAATATATGATATGTGTTTATTTTGTTATGATATATGTTTACATTACGCATGATACATTATGCATTTTGTGAACTGGAGCTTCATTTAGAGCTGTTGGAGTATCTCATATTAATGTAAATATGCTTGAGCTGAAAAACTGTTCAGATGTTTACACTGCCATAATTCTCACCTTGTTTTTAGGTTTCATCAACTTTTTGTCTGGCTTTTGTAACCCCTTTGGTAAGAACTTTGGCCTTCCTGCACACAAACGTCTCTCTTGTGGTTCATCAGATTCACTTTGATCCTGAAAATATGAAGAGCCATAAGATTTTGACAGATTGATTAAGATTATTGGATTGTTTTGTCATCGGCTGATGTTCTCACCTCAGTGTTCATGTTGGAATTTGTATCATCTTCAGTGTTGGATTCCTGTTCGCTACTGCAGGGTAATAGCATAGATGTATTTACAGGTTTGCATGCAGTGCAGTGAAGTATAGCTGTAGATCTCAAACATTTTTACTAAACACCAAATCTAGTCAAAACCAAACTTTTCAAGTACCACCTGGTATATTAAGCATTCTTGACTTTACTAAAGTGTCTTTAAGCCATTTTACCTTTCATTTTCCTCTTCATTTTGAGAAGATTCTTGATCCAAACTGAACATGCTTGTCACTGTTAGGAGAGAATTTTACATTTGTTTAAATTGATTTTTCAAACGTTTCAATGCAAAGTGACTTAGAGTGACTTTTATCAATATGTGTTTTCTGGGAATTAAACTTCACGACTTCTGTAATATTACAGCAGCACCTTGAGCGGTGATGTATTTCATTCTATAGAAACATAAAGATACAAAATTGAGCACCTACCCTTGATTTTCTCATCCACAGTAAATTCATCATAGTATAAGTTCATTACTTCAGTTCCTGCTTGTTCCTGCTCCAAGTCTCTTTCTATTTCCTGCTCAGCATTGTTCTGCTCCTCCAGGAAATGTTCTTTATCATCACAGATCACCTTATTTAAGTTAGGTTTATGGAAGTCGTCGTCTCCATGAACGTCAGGGTCATGTTCATCAAGCTTTGGATTGTCCTCATCCATCTGTGATATTGTGGACCAAAGTGTCTCAGGTAGTCGGGTATTAATACACTCTCCAGCATCTGAAATCTCTGAAGCTTTACTGTTGTGCTCTATGTTGCTTTGATCTGTGTTCACTGAACTGAAGTCTTCAGGAAGAAACCCAGTGACGTAGCTGTTTTTGCTCAGTTCCTCTTCACTGCTGTGTCGCATTATCAAATACAAATGCATGTATGCAAGTACAGTTAGAATATGTACAAAAATATATTGAAAACTTCTAAAGTTTCTTTAAGGTAATGTGAAATCTGTTCTAAGTTAGAACCGTTCCTTGTAACCCAGCATAATATGAACAGAACCTGTTTGAAAATTCCTGTTTGACACAATTTAACTAAAATCTCTTACCTACTATATTCCTCCTCATAAAGAGTGGAAACAGGTTCCAGGCAAAATGTAACTTTGTGACTTCTACCTTTTGGGAGAGAATTGTAACAGCAGTAAGTAGAGAGCAAAGCTATGGCAGATTTTATGTAAATCAACTTACAGTACATTCAATTTCTACATTTTATTAGTATGTACAGTGCGAATGAAGAACTTGACAATGATGCTATTAGTGGCACGTTCAACAGTTGTGCTAAAGGTGTTTTGATATAGTTAAGGTAACACTTACCAACATTTTCCTCGCCTTCAACTAACTTGTAGTATCTGTTAAACGCTTCAATTCTTGCTTGTTCGTTCTCCCAGTCTCTGTCCATTTTCTCTTCGTCATTCTCTAGGTCTTCCAGGAAATTGTCCTCTTCATCACAGATTGCATCTTCTTCATTAACATTCCAGTCATATTCATCAAGCTTCAGGTTGTCCTCATCCATCAAATTTAAAAACGTCTCGGGTAGAAAGCTGTTGATTTTTTCTCCAATGTTTGAAACTTCTAAAGGTTCACTGCTATGTTCTTTGTTGTTTTGGTCTGATTTGACTGACTGGGACCCTGAAGTATGCGACTTACTCACAATACTGTATGAATTTTCAGAAGAGTGTGTTCCATATCCGGAAGAACTTTCCATCTTTAAGCCCACCATTCCAGTTTCAGGAAATGCTGGAATGCTTGATAAACCTCTTACATCACATATTTCTGGAATCTGACTATCTGTGTCCTCCATGTCTGCTTTTTCACACTCAATGCTATTCCAGTCTTCAACAAAGTCCTTTGTAAAAGTATGTTCTTTGTCATGAAAAGCTATGCTCTTTTCCTCTTTGTGTGTGTAAGCAATAGGATCATGCTCTTCCTCATGGCTTCTGCTATAGTCTTCATCACTGCTGATATCACTGTTATAGTCAGCCTGCTCATTTATGTAGCCTTCACTGGACCTGTCCATTTGGCCAATGGATTGAAAATTCTCAAAGGTTCTAGAATCGCCATCTTCTCCAGAGTTTGAACTTCCATTGTTATCTTCATCAGCATCAACACCGTTGTTCAAAAATGGGTGTCTTACACAAAGGTGCTTGTCGTCATGTTCTGTCTGGAATGATATGTCATCACCGAATTTCCATGATATTGACTCAATGTCCAACATCTCATTTTTGACAGTAGGATTCATGCATCCATCTTTGCTTTCAGTATCATCATCTCCTGAAGTTATGCCTAGGTTCTCTACCTGATGGAAATGATGTTCATCATCTGTATACATCTTGTCTAGCTCGTTGCTTATGTGAGTAGAAGGTTCACCCTCATGACTTTTACTGCAGCCCTCATTTTCACTTTGAGACAGGTCAGAGGGGTAATCTGCCAAGCCCTCCTCCACTCTAACATGATCATCTTCTGTAAACTCTTTAATCTCATCACCAGACTGGTCTGGATCTTCTTCTGATGTTGAGATTTTATCTTCAGGTTCATCCAGCATATCCTCCATCTCCGCCATCTCCTCCTCCATTACCATGTAAGTTCCTTCTGGAAGAACCATTTCCAGAAAACTGACATCCTCCACCTGAATGTGAGCTTGTTCATTTTTCATTTGATGGAGGTCTGATGTTCCTGCATCTGTCTCAGATTCATCCTCTATGACTTCCTCTTGCAAGCTTAATTGCTGGTCTTGAGCTTGTATCTTATTTTCATCTGAATAATAATCATCCCATGATTCATAGAGCATAGATCCTGGCTTTACACTGTGTTCGTTTAATAAGCCATCCTTACTGTTCTCAGAACAATTCATCGTTTTCAGTTCCATATCAGAATTTGTAAAGCTTTGAGTATTTGCTGAGTCTAGATCAGATTCAGTCCAAGGGACACTCTCTTCTCTGTAATTGTTGTTGTCCTCCATGGCAGGTTCTCTTTCACTGTGTGTTTCAGTGTTGTCATCAAAGTGTAGATGCTCAAAGTCTGTCTCTTCTTTTAATTTTAAAAAGCAGGAATTCAAGTCAGTACTAATTAAATTCAGTTATAGAGTAATACAGTTTCTGGAGTCAGGAAATGTTAATGGAACAACATCATACACAATGGCTATAAACTTTCATTAAAACTTACATGAAGCTTACAACTTTAAAAAATTCTCACCTGAAAATGTGTCCTTTACAAAATCAGGGATGCTTTGTTCCATCTTGTTTACAATGCAGCAAAAGGTGTTAAAATTATTTTAAATAAATTATTTAAAAAATAAAATCGACCTCATAAAGCATAAAATCAGACACAGAACTGACAGACATATGTTCCACCACAGACAGAAAGAGAGTGCAAGATGCACACCGCTGCGTGTTATAGCGGCTTCCTGTCAAAACAGGGCCATGACAAATGAGCAAACGTTTACACACACACACACACAAATACTTCACAACTGTGGTAATATAAAAAATATATAAGTGAACACAGACAATAGAAGTAAATGGAGTTATAGATATGGGTCAAAAATGACCTATTTTAGCTTGATTTTTTGTTTATATCGATTTTGTGACATTTGTGTTTGTGTTGTGTGTGTGTTTCTGTTGCAGGAGAGCAGTCTCGATTGCCATTTCGAGGCTGTGGTTTGAGCACAACCACATTATGCCTTTTTCGAACTGAAACATCCTACACACACGTAACAACAAGTAGCAACATAATTCAAATCTGATATACAAAGTGTGTTTTAAGAGGACCTAAATAAACTACAAATGTGTTTTACATTCATTTTATAGTATTTAAATAGTTCACAATGTGTCTACCATTTGGCCTTTCAACAATATGCATCAACAGCCAACATTTACTTGTGTTTGTTGCCTTGGTAACCAAACAATTTAATCACATCACAGATAATAAGGTGTGGATTAGATTTTCTAAAAGTAAAAAAGCAGGTCGTTAGTGTTTTAAATCATATTTCCTGCTTTTTTTCTGCATTATTTATACATGACATGAGTGCAGACTGGTACAGATTTCTGGTATCAGTATTTTTTTAGCAGTGCTAATAACTTTTAAGCAGTACAGTGAGATTTTGAATATAAGGATAGTTTGTTTATTTAAATCAACCAATAAATCACCACTGAGCACTAAAGCTTCATGTTTAAAAAGATACATTTTAATATTAATATTTACATACAGTATATTACCTCTTAAAACATTTTTTGTATAACAATGTATTGGGGATATACATTACCTATAGAATACAATATGGCCTAATTAGTGTACTAACACCTTTTTCCTGTTGTTATGTATAACAGTGTATAGGACAAAAGCTTCTCTTTCTGTGGTCTTTGGCTTTTCTGTTCACTTTCTGTCTACAGCACAATTTCAGTGCCTCTAAACAGAGTGTTGCTCTGTTCCACAATCTAGGAAGCTGCCTACAAAGGCATCTTTTTAAAACATCACAGCCATGCTATTGTGGGCTGCGATTAAAGAATCTTCCAAAAAAGGTACTTCGTAATACACATTTAAATCTTAAGCATCGAAAGCATCGAATCCGAAAAAAAAATCCCAAAATGCATTGCAACAAGATTAGAGATATATCCAAGTTGGCGGACTGAGAGAAATTTTGATTTTAACTATAATTCATTCAGTACTGAAAACTTTTGTTAAAAAATAATTCA